>JZLH01S0184630.1:0-18082 GCA_001188425.1 Eucidaris tribuloides | reverse complement strand
CCAGGGTACAGTGCTAAAAAATAAATAAATAATGCAACAAAATGGCGGATTTCTAGTTGGTACCCCAGGGTACCAAATACTGCATCTATTGCATGCATTATGAAACTGGTCTACTGACCTACCTCATAACATAGGGTGTGCAAGCGTATAGGCCTAAAGGACGTTAATACTAAACCACCAGATCAATAATTTCGTCCGTTAGACAAATTCTCAATTCCTTTCATACAAAGATGTCTGTTACACTTCAATGGGGAACATGTTTCATCACGTTGTTTTATAATTTCGTATATATTTTCAAATCTCTTCTCGTTTGGAGGGCTCTTCATTCTAGACCACATGAAATGCACGGCATATGTAAAACTTGTTTTTCTAAATTATCTCCAATAAGTCTTAGGACTTGCCGCGCCCTTTGCAGCAAGATGGCGTATTTGCGGTAGGTTCATGAGTTTCTTGTGGGAAGAGAGGAAGTAATTTGTAATTAAAACTAATGTTTAATTCCTTAAATTCAAATTGATTTCTATCAATTTAACCCAATAAAATATCACTGTTCAATTATCAAATTAATCCTGGTTGTCAAGGTGTTTTACGCTGTTCATAGGCATGCAGCTATCATCCAGTAACATAACATTGAGGATCTCTTCGCTCTTGTACATGTAAGCTGAACATATGGTTTCGGGTCACGATACATATCACGCTTTCAGTATTATGAGTTCAAGCTTAAAACTGCCCGGTATATAGCTTCGCTAAAATTTAGCAACCTGTGCAGTAACTGTTACAGTCAATACAACTCTATGACTTCGATCGTATTTAATAATCTTCCTATACTATTTTATTGATACTTAGGAAATCCTGTGGACTATTAGGATTTTGATGATTTCATATCTACTGTAGATGATTACGTAACACAATTACCAAAGGAAATGTTATAAAGCACGAGGACTGTTTTAGTGGTGGAGGTGGTGGTGGTGATGATGGTAGTGGTGGTGGTGGTGATGGTGATGGAGGTGGTGGTGATGGAGGTGGTGGTGGTGGTGGTTGAGATGGTGGTAGTAAAGGTTGTTGCGGTGGTGGTAGTAGTAGTAGTTGTAGTAGTAGTAGTAGGTAGAAGAAGTAGTAGTAGTAGTAGTAGTAGTAGTAGTAGTAGTAGTAGTAGTAGTAGTATAGTAGTAAGTGGTGGGAGTTAGAGGAGAAGTAGTAGTAGTAGTGGTAATAGAAGTAGTTATAGTACATGTAGTAGTATACGTAGTATACGTAGTAGTAGTAGTAGTAGTAGTAGTAGTAGTAGTAGTAGTAGTAGTAGTAGTAGTTGTTGTTGTTGTTGTTGTTGTTGTTGTTGTTGTTGTTGTTGTTGTTGTTGTTGTTGTAGTTGCTGTTGTTCTTGTTCTTGTTCTTGTAGTAATCATACTGCTACTAACAATAATAGTAGTAGTGAAACGTAGTAGCAGTGATCGTGGTGGTGGTGGTAGTAGTATATAGTATAGTAGTAGTAGTAGCAGCAGCAGTCATATCAATTTCTGAACAACAGAAAACGCTCCTCTTTTGCGCAGAAAAATACGAGACACTGGTCACGCACTACTGACCTCACGCCGCACTGTGTAGGAGCGTGTCTATTGTTTACACTCACGGTTGAACGCATAATAATAAAGGCTGCGAAGATTTCTGACAGAAAATGGTGTCTGTGAATGGTTTTTTGCCAATTCCGCGGGCTTTCTCCTAACTAATAAAATTTGATTTTTACATTTTTAGAATCCTCAGACTTCTCACTACAAACAATCATCTTCAATATATTTATAGATAGCGCACTTTCATTTTATGAAGCGGCAAAGTCAGAAAAAAATGAGAAAAACGGGGATCATCCATGAGATTTTTTACAAAAAAGGAAGTCTTTAGACTTAATTCCGCGGGTCATTACATTGACTTCGGTCACATATTTTGATCTGACCGTAAAGAGAAACCTTTGATTATCATAAATGTCGTGTCAATAGTATATAAAACTTGTAGATTTGTTACAATGGCCAAAAAATGTGCAAAAAACAACGTTTTAGTTTCAGTTTACCATTACGGTGTTGAAAAACTCTAGACCATGAAGAAAGTAAAAGATCGCTTAGAAATTGATATGGGGCTTAATATTCGTAGGAGTAGTGGGATAGTAGTTAGAAGTAATATAATAATATAATAGTATTAGCAGTAGTGGTGATTGTGGTAATACATGTATGATGTGATAATAATAGCATTCGGAGCAGAAATAGAAGTAGAAGTAGTTTTTGTTGTTGTTGCTGTTGTGGCAGCGATACATTTAGTGATCGATATGTTAATTAAATGTTTGTGAGGATATAGAATGGGTATAGAACACGCACATTCACACATAAATACACACAAACATTCACAAACACATACATATACACACACACACCATACAAGACACACACACATGCACAAAACAAATGAACACACACACTTCAATAACCAAAAATAGAAAATAAGAAAATGTGGTCTGATTATGATAGAAGACCTTACTCTGTAATTGTACTCCTGTGATACGGCTAGTTGTCCGTAATTCCATGAAAGTCCCTGACTGGAGTCTATCCTCCACCTCTGTACGTCGCCCTCTTCGGTGCTCTCTTGTGAAACTGTGAGAGCGCCCGCATTCGCACCTTGTATCCAATACCAGAAGGTGACGCACCGGCGAGTTCCGGGGACGGCGTTGAAAAGAGAGCTGGTAAGACGCGCCTTACTCCCCGGGGTTTGACCGTTGGGATAAACGTACAAGTAGAATCCTGTGACAAGAGATAGACTATAAAATCTTAACTGTTTTCAGTTCTCCCTATAGCCAATACGAATTTCAGCTGTAGAGGGCGCGCTTGTCCAAGAGAATTTCAGACGAACAAACTTCCGGTTTCATAAACTGCATAAGAATTGAAAAGTCGTGCAAAAAATGCAATCTTGAAAAAATTGTGAAGTACACACCCAAGAGATTCTGATGCTACAAAAGTCATAAAGCAATTAATTATGACATTCTGACCTAATTCAGTGAAATGGCGAATTTGCAGACGTCTCACAGCGGTTTTGTAATGTAGCCTAATGTTAGAATAAGCGTGTCACACCAGTTGAACTACTCTGCACATGCGCACAGTGACGGACTGGTTCGGCAATAGCACCCTCTATCGCCGATAGGAAGAATTAATCTCTGTATATGTTTACATCGAAGACTACATTTTAGATCATACTTATTTCTGTGCGTTTGGGGAAAACCTATTCCCCCCCCCTTCCTTTACAAAGATTCTGAATTATGTCTCTGTGTAATTCTAATCATCTATCGATCTGTGATGTAAGACAATTAGGTTTGTTGCACGTTATTCAAAATCTAAACAAGAAGAACCAGAGTTTGAATTTTGACCCGCATAAATTATGTAAGCTTTCATGTCATAATTGCCTCATTTTTTTAAGTTACAGCCGCCCTTACAAAAATGCAGTGGAACCTCGACTCCCAGGGGCCCCTTCATACTGTATCCGATTTAGAAATAAAGAAGGCAATTTTCTCACCTGCTGTAGTGCCCAGTGTATGATCCACTGACGGACCATCGGTCGCGATTCCGCCTTGTTTTCGGATCCAATCAAAATCGTCAGCCGTGGCGTCGTTAGTCCAGGTACAAATATCATTCTCAAAATCGCAATCTCCTGAAAAATTAAACAAAATTGAAAACTGAACAAACAAAAGTTGTTTTCTTATTTTCTGATAAATAAACTGAAGGTTAACAACACACATTTGCGTTGCTATCATGCTGCCGTATCTATTTATTGTGCATTGTCTTTTATACTTTTCCCCCTCCTGTTGCTCAAGTTGTTCTGTTTATCTTTTGTGATCTACTTTTTTTTTCTTCTCAATGTCCTTCTTTTGCGCTGTTTTAATCTTATTTTTGGAATACACTGCAAGTTAGGCTCCTGACATTTCGCGATCGTTTAATTGTCTTTATATAATATAACTATGACGTTGTATTATATTCGAAGAAATTGTATTACTAAATTTTTGTTAACTGAAATCAAATTAAATCAAGACATTATATCGTCGGTAGTTATGATAAAAGCGATTTGTTAAACTGCATGTGCTTGCTTTTTTCCTAGAAAGTTGAAAAAACACATATACTACAAGAGTGAGAAAGAAATTATTATATTTGAAAAAAACTCACGGTGAGCTAATTTTCTGTGCCGTTTGTTCGTTTTTTTTTTGTAGTTTGTTTTATTTTATTGGTTTTGTTTTGTTTGTGTACGTGCCCACATATAGAACAACTTGTCATAACCAAAGATTTTGGTGGATATGCACTGTAAGCATACACACTGTGTCAACAAACATGTTTAAAAATATATTTTCATTGTCATTGTTTTATTTTTCAAATGAAATAGATGATTACGACTTAGGAAACTTGCCTTGTGACAAACATGTGCCATCCGTAACCCTGACGTCATCAATTGCAATATCGGAGGTAAAACTGGAGCCAATGATACCTTCAAATACCACCTACAACAAAACAAAACAAAAGCAACAACAACATACTAGTTACGAATATGACACACTCTTTTGTTGATAAATTAGCTGGGGTGACAAATACTCGTATAGGATTGTATGGTTATTGGAGCATTCATTCATTAATACGACGAGAATTTAACTCGATGATATAATGCGAAAGAATAAATAGTTATATAGATGGATAGACAGATATAGCTAAATGGATAGATGATGTACCGTATATGGCTAGCTAGCCAGCTAGCTGGACATATGATAGATAGATAGATAGATAGATAGATAGATAGAGAGATAGAGAGATAGATAGATAGATAGATAGATAGATAGATAGATAGATAGATAGATAGATAGATAGGCAGATGCATAGACAGATAGATAGATAGATAGATAAATGGTGTTAATTTATATTGAATAACGTACCTGGTAATCTTGGGTGGTAGTTGTCAGCACTCTTGCAATATACCACATATTTCCCTGGTCAGCCGACTCCGTCCAAATTGGCAACTGCTGTCTGACATCATCCCCAGTCTCCACCGCATAAACGTTCAGTGTCCCGATGCTCGCTCCATACATGTGATAGAAGAATTCAACGCAGTGGCCACCGGTTGCTGGGTGAGAGGTAGTCCAGAGACGTGCCGCGTCACCCGGGACCCGCGGGGAAGACGATTCAATGAACATGTAGAAACCTGTGGATGCAAATTGAAATTGTACTATGTTACATGAAAACAAATACGATGGTGTTGATGACAAAATAATCGAATCAGTATTTCTGATAGTGAGAAATGATTTTGTCAAATCACGTTTGTGTTTATATTTCATGGGAATAATGTTGATACATTTTACTTATTGGGGGAGAGGAAGGAGAAAAATAAATGAGAAGAGGGAGATGAAGGCCCGGACGAGAAGATGAAGAAAGGGGATAGGGAGGTGGTGGAGGAGGAGGAGGAGGAGGAGGAGGAGAAGAAGAAGGAGGAGGAGGAGGAGGAAGAAGAGGAGGAGGAGAAGGAGGAGGAGGAGGAGAAAGAGGTGGAGGGAGGAGGAGAAAGAGGAGGAGGAGAAGGAAGAGTAGGAGTGATGGGGAAGAAGTGAAGGAGGAGGAGATGGAGATCGAGTGGACGAAGAAGAAAAAAAAAGATATACGATGGAGACGGAGGAGGACGATTAGCATGATAAGAAACAGGACTGGAAGCAGAGGGGGAAGAAAAAGACAAATCTAAGTAATGATCACTAAAATGACATCAAACAGAAGGACAAGATGAAGGTTCATGACTGTACAAAGAAGACCTCATCAAAGATAAAGGGACAAGGAAGAGGGAAGAGGGTAATTATAAGGTAAAGAAATGAAAGCAGTTGAGAAGGGGAACGAGAAAAAAGGAAACAAACCTGCGCACGACGATGATGAAAAAAATAAAAGATAAAGAAGATTTGAGCGAGACCTCTTATTAAGGAAGAGTAAAGTAGGGAGATTAATGGAAAAGAAAAGAATGAGGAGTAGGAGAAAGATGGGGGCAAGAGGAGGAAATCAAAGAAAAAAGCGAAATAAGTAGAAGACAGTTACAACATTAATAACACAAGGACGAAATGGTGTAATGAAGACTGGTTAAGCAAAGAGATAACTAGGGGTACAAAAGATGGAGGACCATTAAAGCAGAAAGAAAACGACCCAGGATATCGATTTTAAACTTGTTTGATGACGCTGAGGACTGTAATATCATGACGATCAGTAAGGTCGTACAATTAAAGATCCAAGTATTAACTCATACGTGTCCCAGATCTGAAATGTAAATGTCACAATAAGCATATTTCCATGCGTGATATCAACTTCAACTCTTACTAAAAAAATACTATTAGTGTTACAATGTTGCGCCAGTGACACGTGAATTCAATTCAATTCAACGTTATTTCGCACTAAAATCATAATACAAATACAGTTGAATTCATTGAAACACATATGCATTATTTTTGAGAGGCTGCTCAAAAAGGTAAACCGGTGTACCCTGGATCGTCCTCACAGAATTGTGAAAGGAATGAAAAAGAAGAAAAAGAAAGACTTAACACAAGACCTTGTATTCGAAAATATATTGAAAACAGCTTACCGGCGGAGGTGCCCAGTGTGTGGTCATTGGGCGGGCCCGTATCACTGGAAGGCGTGGCCGCACTTTGCCTCAGCCAATCAAAATTGTCAGTTCCTGTCTCTTGCGTAAATCCGCATATTGACGGGTCTTCAAAGTCGCACTGATTGATGGCAGGTATGGAGTTTGGACTCGGGGTGACAATCACTGCAAAGGAGTGCAGATGATATAAAATGACTTATCACACACCGACGTACGTTGGTGGGTTTAGTTTATATTGTAACACTCTGATGTTAATTAAATCAAATCGTCACCCTCATAAAATAATTGCATAAGTCATATTTGACAGTTTTGAGAAAAGTGATGAAAACAAGTTCGGGTGACAATAGGACTATGCAGTTAATCATTTCTCTTATTGGATGATTACATCACTTTGGGGTATAATATGAGTAAGGCAACTATACCAGTAGTTGTATCTCAGTCAGCAGATTGGACTAAAACAAAAACCCGATTATGGGTAAAATTTTGACTTTGGCAATTATTTTATGTAGGTGACGAAACGTAAAATCTATCAATAAATCAATCCATAATTTAGAAAGTGTTTTTAAATAAAAGAAAATTTCCTCTTTCATACGTATATACACGAGACATAAATACGTGCATCCATTAATACATACATACAATACATTATATCGAAACGTAAGTTAATGTTAAAATATAAGGAAACAACTTTCTAAGATCAAGAGACAACATGCACACTTGTAAATATATATTCAAGAAGATGAAATGTTTGAAGGTCAAGTGAACGTTTAGAAAATTTCACTTCGATGAGATAAGTAAATAAAGTAGAAGTAAAGAAAAGGAGAAGTAGTAGTAGTAGCAGCAGTAGTAGTAGTAGTAGTAGTAGTAGTATAATCGTCGTCGTACAGGTATACTACTACTACTACCACCACCGTGCTACTACTACTACTACTTCCACTACTACTACGACTACTACTACTACTACTACTACTACTACTACTACTACTACTACTACTACTACTACTACTACTACTACTACTATTACTGCTACTATTACTACTACTACTACTTCTACTACTACTACTGCTACTACTACTACTACTACTACTACTACTACTACTACTACTAGGCCTACTACCTATATGACTATACTATTACTACCACTACTACTAATCCTACTATAACTATTACTTTAATACCTTGGGGACAATATCCAGAGAAGATGATGACGTCATCAACGGCGATATCTCCCGTGATGCCTTGCCCGACGATACCTTCGATAGTCACGACATATCGGTCGGTGTCCTGCCTAGTGATATCGATCTGTAGAGCAAAATAATTTGAGGGATTTATTATATTTTTACGTCAATAGTGGTGGTAGTAGTGGTGGTGGTGGTGGTTGCGATTGTGATGTGGTGGTAGTGGTAGTGGTGGTGGTGGTGGTGGTGGTGGTGGTTTTGCTCTATGTAGTTGTGGTACGTTGTGACAAAGTCAATTGTGTTTTTAGATGCCAAAAACACAGTCCACTTTTTCAAAAAAAATAAGGCTTTATTTTAGTAAATTGATACTCATTTTGTTTCTTTCTAACCTGTGCCTGTTTCCAATCTGTCCCTTGCGTGCCTGTCAACTGGAATACCGCACTTCCCAAAGGATCGTTTAATTTCGATATATAGACTTTGAGGGCGCCGATCGTCGAGCCGTACATATGATACCATAACCTAAGACACTTGGTTCCTCCGGCCACAACCTGGTTAGGTGGACTGGTCAGTCTCGCCATGTACCCGGGGGCCTGCGGGGCTGAGGTCTCAATGAAGACATACTGCCCATCTGTGGACATTTAAAAAAAATATTTTGATGTAGTACCATGTGGCAATTGTAGATTAGATCAATCAATCAATCAATCAATCAATCAATCAATCAATGTAGTGTAGCCTACTTTATCCGCATGTTCTTAATAAATCATAATAGTCATTATAATAATAATAACTGAATAAACTACGAGTGAACAAAATTAATGACTTCATCACAGGTCAATTTAGTCCAGAAAATAAGTATTTGTTTGCCTGATGTTTGATTGTAAGAAGGCCCGGTACTGGTGGAGGGTGTGATCCAGCAAATACCGTCCAGTCAAATGTGCCCGCGGTGTCTTGCGGCCATTCAAAATACATTAAATTCATGATACTATTATGTCATTGACTTAGACATTGGTATTGACTTTGGATGCTCTTTATGATATTCCATTTCCCCGAATTTAATTGTCACAGTTACTACAAAAATAAAATAATAATGACTACAACTACGCGTACAAAATGACATCATCATAGACAAATTAAGTCCACAGAATAAGTCTTACTTCCTGAAGTATGATCGTAAGATGGCCCGGTACTGGTAGAGGGTGTTGATCCAGACAATAATGTCCAGTCAAATTGGTCCGTGGTGTCCTGCGTCCATTCACAGAGGCCCGAGTCGAAATCGCAGTCAAACTGCGCATGTGCTGTATGAAAGAATGAGCGTGAAACAAAATGCGTTGATTGGATAAAAGTTAAGGCACTCATTGTATAGTGAATCGAATAAGTGATCTTTAGCTTTGAAGGACAAGACTAAAAATAACAAAATGACACAATTTGAACGCTTAATCCACGATTTTATAGAGAGCGGGATCACTACCTACACTGGGTGACGATAGTGCCACAGTACACAGGATATGAATGCCTTAAATCATCTTGCCTCTGGGGTCTGTTTCATAACGCTGTTCGTAAAGTTACGCATAACTTTACGAATAACTTGAAATATGGCAAGCCATATGTTATTCTGAAACTACTGAAATCACACCTGCTAATGTTTAAATATGCAAATATTCTTACCCTTTACGACCATGTAACAAGCATTTCAATTGCAAACTTTATTTTGGGGCAAAATCTGATTAATATTAATCATACTTTCTTAAAATGACATGAAAAACTTTTGGTAATTGGCACTTCATAGTCGAGTCGTTCGTAAAGTCATGCGTAACTTTGCGAAAAGCTTTGTGAAATAGACCCAAGAACTTATTGGTATTTATATATAAAATTCTTGCAGGAAAAGGTACACATTTAAGGAATTTCTTTTTTGAAAAGAGATTTGGAACAAAAATATCTCATTGTTTTTAGCTCTACGTTCATGCCTTGGAGTATAAAGCTTATCACGGATTATTATCATTAACTTCAATGTGTATTTCGCTAGCTGATTGGTACAAAATAATGAATTGTATTTTATGTTCAGTTTGGGTTTGGATTTATTTTCTTTTGTACTTAAATATGAACAGTACAAGTGAACTCGATACAGTGTATTCCCCCTCCCCCCACCCAAAAAAAGGCCCAATCGGGAGAAAATTAGTTAAGGTAATTTATATTCTCAGAAGGTATGTGCATTTGGTATCATATTAAAGCAGAATAAATTTTCTTTCAGATAAATTTAATCTCATTTGATTACTATCATAAATCAAAAGTTATGATTGCTTTTGTGCAGTCAAGCAAAATCCCGTTTGTTCCACTTTTGTGTATTGGTCATAATGACAACTCAATTGGTGGTATTGGTACTTACAGAAATCATAAAAACTGAATCACAAAAATCAGTAGGCCTCATAAAACAATTAACAAATGCATTTTGTCTTTCAGTTTGTTTATTAATGATTATCTAATAAATAAAAAAATCGAATACAAATAACTCTTACTCGGCATTGAAATGATATTGCACATGTTGAAGTCTTCTGTCTACCAGACTGTTTTCACACGGACATTATAATGATCTGCACATCTCAATCATTTCATAGGCCTTTTGTCAAAGTTATGTACTCCTTTTGAACAGTACTAGAAATAATATAAACCTGAAAAATCTGTTTAGCTAAATCAAACAATTACACAATAGTTTACACATTCGTGGTTATACAATATGCTGAACCTGCATGCAAATGTATAGCACATATATACTGGGAAAAACGCGATTTTGCATCATCGCAGAAAATTCAATATATCTCGGAATTAACACAACCAAATGAAATGAAATAAATTACACTGGAAAGTATTGTGTTCTAGTTGTATGACAATACCCAAGTTGACTACGTTGTACAATTATGTTCTTTATATATTAAAAACATAATTTCCGATTGGACCATTTTGGGGGGACACACTGTACAATACAAACACTCTTTTCAAAGATTATAAATTATGGTACAAGAAATATGATATTAAAATGACAATTTGAAGGTATTTCGATTTCTGAAATTTAAATTAGTTACATAATATATACGTAGTGTTACATTTGACGACATATTGGGTATATTGCAGAAGATGGACTGTCATTAATACTCATTATAAGCGTTGCCTGATTAAATGACAGCTTATCAATAATTTGAAACAAGCTCGTGTGCAGAACGGTAAATGAAAAAAAATACAGAAGATAAAGAATATGTTACGTAGTGGGATAACGTATGGAATTACAAATTATGGTACTGGAAATATACGTAAATGATAGTTACGATTTCTGAAATAAAATATGTTACATAATACAAAAGGAGTGTTATGAACTGCATCAGAAGCGTTGCTTGATTCAATGACAGCCTATCAATAATTTGGAACAAGTTTGTGCGCAGGACTGGTATGTAATGGGCATGTAAATGAACAAAAAGTAGAGAACATAAAGAATATGAAACAAATAGTATGAATATTGCGGGTTTGATACAACAAAACAACTCGAATTAACTGAGGGAAAATAATTCAAAAGAAAATTAGGAAAAAATAAAATGAGAAATACAGAAACTTCACTTATAATGTGTTCGAGGAGATTCTACCAGATATGATGAGGGATAAGAATTTCCACTGATTGTATTCTGATAGCAGTTGTCGTTTGATATTGGCTTTAAAGGAATATAGAGTGATTAATTTCGTTTTGTCAGAAAGAATTATAATTACATAATCCAGTTAACTCCTTTCGTGAACACAGTGGACATCGAATATTTCAATCACTCATTATACACACAACAAAAAAGTAACTACCCCTTTTTCGAACTACCATATTTTTTTTAACGAAATAAGTTTTAGCAAAATAATTTAGCAGAAATATTTCTACACTCATTGACTAATCCCTGAGTGAAAATGAGATTAATCCGTCACGTCATGTATTAGTGAGCATGCATTAAACGCAAAAATGTCACTTTTCAAAAGTCACAGGAGTCATCTATTGTCTTATGCCAAAATAATGGTAAATAATGGTATTTTTTGCTTTGTTCATAAAGTGTGCTCACTGAACCATGACATGGTCACAACCTCTTATGTTCGTACAACATGTAAAGATACATTTTGCTGAAAAATATCGGATTTCAATTTTTCCAATAAACTTAAATGGATTTTATGATTTTAATATTGAGGGAGGATGGAATTTTTTAATTGAGCTCACTGAAGCGTAAAATATGCGAAAAGTGCCAAAATAGGTGTAAGGGGGTCAAATGATTGATGATTAATACAAATAGCGCTTAATCATTCAAAAGAAACAGAATTTGTCAAAATCCTGCATCACAAATCCCTCAAATTGACCCTTGTGGCTTTTGAAAAGTTACATTTTTGTCTTTAAAGATTGTGTCATTCATTTGCACGTCAAAAAACACCTAAATGAATGAAATCAGTTGAAATCATATCCAATGTGAAGATTAATATAAATAAATACCTCTCATAGAGACTTGGGGTAAAATATTGAGTTTTGGTGAAAATCTGGACGATTAAACTTCACCCTTTTTCAAATTACTCAGAAGCAATTTCAAAAAATCTGCGACGTCAAACGTGCACGTGCCGTTCCAAAATTGTCCGATCAGCCGTTAGCCAAAGGTCGTGCAGAGGTTAGCCGTTTAACCAATCAATGCGCTCTGCTGGTCTTGCGACGATACACATAACCGCGATTCGCAGTTTGAGCAAAATTGAAACTCACGGAAAGAACAATATTCTGGTAACATGTCATTATTAGTTTTTCTCATAAAACAACAAATTCATGACGTATGGATCTAAAACTTTCAACACACCATTTGTAAGTACTAAACTACCGTTTGGTATTGATAATGAAGGGAAGTAATGGACTTGCACATCCGTGACATAATCTTTAATACGTTAATCGCTCATGCGTGACTTGATGGATCAATCACATTTTCACACACCAGTAAGTCAATCAGTGCACAAACACCTTTGCCAAATTATTTTGCTCAAAACCGTTCTTTAAAAAGTTATAGTAATTTGAAAGGGGGTAAGTTACTTTTTTGTTGTGTTTACATCAAACACAATCAGAAAAATAGGTTCAAATTTTAAAGACACTATATAAGAGTGTGGAAGCCTTATTTAAAAAAATTGTCAAACCCTGCTTTCTGACACATCTGGTAGTGTTTGGATGGACAAATAAACACCTTAGAACACAAAAGTTTGGACAGTTATGCTGTCACTAGTACAATATGTGCAAATTCAAATTGGCACATTAATTTCCTATCCCAGTGATAGGAAATTATGCAACACAGCAGTCTATGGGGGAAAGCTGGAATGGTCTCTCAATGATTTTTACTTTTTTAAAGCACTTACTGATCGTTTTAAACTGCAATTTTTTCAGGGCTTCATTTTTAGAGCATGTCAGAGACACTGGTAGCATGGGGAATCATGCAGCTCAGATTTTTTTTAACTAGAAACACTGTTAAACAGTGGCTTTAACCTTAGAAGGTGCAAACCAATGTCACACTGAGGGCACCTTTAAAGGTGCAATTTCTCAGAAAGGTAAAAGGTTGTACGTTTCTGAAAGATGCAAATTTGCACTTAAAGGTGCAGGAGTGCACCATAAAAATATGTCTTTGGTTTGGCCCAGACAGAGCTCGAACCCATGATCTTCCAGACGTGAGGAGGACGCTCTAACCACTAGGCCATTGTGTTAGAGGTGCATTCCTTTATGGTGCAAATCTACTCCGATTGGAGCTAAAAACTACACCTAAAATGTGCAAACCTGCACCCACTCATGCAGTGAGGTGAGCATATAGCCATGAGGGTGCAAATTTACTCGTATACCGAGGCGGAAATGGCTCCACACCTTTCCCATCGAAGTTGCACTTTATATTTTTGGAGTGAAGGGTAAACCAATTACGAACAGAGAATATCGTTAAATCTAGGGGCACCCGATGTCATTTTAATTTTACACAACGACTATACCTAGACGACTTACGTATGGTATAGAGATATTCTTTTGTATGGCGGGGGGGGGGGCGGTTAAGTTGTGCAACAATCATCTTGCGTAAGAAATAGGGGCGGGTACCTTCAAACATGCACCTAAATAAGGTTCAAATTGAGTGTAATAACAATTACCGAGTAGTCATTTTAGTTTACAGTTTGCAACTGTTTGTTCGTTTGCCCCATAAAGTGTTCAGTAATAAGCAATTAACGGTAAACTAATTCAACAGATCCAACAATTGGTTATCCTTTTGGTGGAGGGGGGGGGGCGGGAGATACACCGCGATGAACGGACTGCTAGTTGTATAACAGCCAAACTTGCGCAAGGGGCACCGTCACAATGCGCAAAATCCATGTAAATACAGGTATAACGTTTGCATGATATGTTTACTGCTACTAATTTTGTCCTCAATCTAATTTTGTCTGTTTTGTAACTGCAGGGTTAAACATGTGCTAATTGATTCGCAAAGCCATTTTATTACTCTACTCTAGTCATTTCTGTCCCACTTTGTCAAAAGGTGGCGACTGATAAAAGGGTCAATTACATTGGCATCAACGCAATATTATGAATTAAAGACACAGGCTAACATTGTGGAGCTTCAATTTGAAAAAAAAAGCAAACTGTGATATCTGAGCAACAAAGTAGTGCTTAAATGGACAAATAAACACACTTAAATGCAAAAGTTTGGAAAGTTATGCTGCCACTGGTAAGATATGGATGAATAAACAATTAGTGTTGCAGAGGAGTGTAAAGTAGCCTAGATCTACACAAAGTAATTCTGTGGTAGGAAATGGGCATGGTGAATCCGGTCAACCAAATTATCAGCAGATTTTCACTTTTTAAAGCACTAAATAATCATTTTGAAATACATTTTTATTGTGAGGGCTTCATTTTTAGACCTTATCAAAGACATTTAAGCTTAAAGACAGAGTACGGGATATGCACGCCAGAAAACGGCAAAATATGAATGAAATCAGCTCAAATCATTCACAATGCAAAGATTAGTATAAATAAACACCTGTCATAGAACCTGGTAGGATACGTAGTTTTGGTGAAAATCTGGACATTCAAACTTCAAAATTTACACAGTGACGTTAAGGTGCACGGGCCGTTCCGTTCGTTTCAACATTGTCCGATCAGCCTTTAGCCGAAGGTCACGCGAAGTTTAGCCGTTTAACCAATCAGTGAGATTCTGGTAGCATAACGTTATTAGTTTTTCTCATATAACAACAAATTCGTGACGTATGTGGCGGGATGACAAACTTTCAACTCACCATTTGTAAGTACTAAACTATCGTTTGGTATTGATAATGAAGAAAAGTGATGGACTTGCATATCCTGGGATCAATCTTTAAAGCATGGAGGATTATGTAGCTCACATTTTGTTTAAACCGTGGTCATTGTTATCCTGTAGCTTTAAACTAACTGTCAATAGAATGAATATTTCTTCTCCATACAGCATGCCTGTTTCAAAAACATCAAAAACTGGAATTTGAGGGATTTGTCCTTTGCTTCATTCGGTCACAGCATGGACCCTACTAGAAAATGGACTGAGAACGGGAGTATACTTCTTTGTTGGTATCACGACCGCCGCTTGGGTGGTTATGTGCATTTTAAATATTAGTGACCAGGTGTCTTTTCAAAGAAGATGAATTACTTGACTACATAATGTCGCTACGCACCAGAACAAAGGGAACATTTTTGCTTACAATGTGTTTCACGTTGGGTATATCTCATTGCATATTTTTTCCTATGGTCCAACAAGCCACGTTAGAGACAAGTAAAACAGAAAGTGCCAAATTTTGTATGACAAATTATCTCGATTTACTGTGGTGGGACAATGGTGGACACACTTGAGATACAGTGATGTGATAGGCAAACATTTAATAAACACGACCTATATCAAATACGACGGCCAGAACGAGCGAAAACTGCGAAAAATGAGATTACGCGTTGTAAGGTGCTCATTATATTTTAACTCTTTCTTCTAAAATCAAATTAGTTTGAACAAAAATAAGGCTAACAGTCCCCTGAAACATGTCAATAACAGATATCAATTTCAATAAACATTTTATCATTTATCTTACTCTGAAAAATAGAATTTAACTTTTATCAACAAAACTTGTCATCCACTTCAACGATAAATTTGCGGCGGTCGTCATTAGATCAAAGAGAGAAATATGCACAGAATGCTATTGATGTATGAAAGGAACATAAAGGCCCATGAATTCATTAAGAGCGATACATGTCCATGTGTAGTAGCGTCCATGTGGTCCACAGTGAGCAAGAATTTTGTAAGGGCGTAAATATTAACATTTTGATAAAGCATTCTTCGTGGCCTTGAACGGGGGTTCACTGGTCTACCTGTTACGTCGTAAAACTCAAAGGACAGAATCTCGTGCAAATTGGTACTTGTAATCAAGAGGGTATAAACTAAATTTAACTTTACAACGCTAAGACGACAATGAACAGTTACTCACTTGCTTGAAATATGCAGTTCTGGCACATTGTGTTTATCAGAGCTGTTCGGGTTATTATTCATATCGGTACCATTGTTCTTGTAGTTATCTTGTGAAAACAAAGAAATACGCGGGTAGGCCTCGAAAGTGTAATCAGAAAAGGTTATGTTTCTGTTACTTCGTTGTGATTTCTATACTTATCAAAGAATATATATTTTTTATTAGTGGACTTGATATCGTGGGCCGTTTCCTTATTCCCAGTTTTAATCATATTTAAGTTTATTTCAATGTTGTTTTATGCTGAAGGTATATTCTTTTGTTGTTGTTGTTGTATTTTTGTTTACAAGCGCTTTGTATCTACGTTCGAAAATTGGGTCTCAATAATAATAATTTTATTATTATTTATTTTATATTATTATTATTATTATTATTATTATTATTATTTTATTATTATTATATTATTATTATTATTATTATTATTATTATTATTATTATAAGTTACCATAATTCAAATATTAGTTATATAACGCATCTCGCAAATGTCGTCAAGGTTGATTAGTATGTATTTTATAATTACTGGTTCGCTGCAAGAAGAGAAGAAGGAGATAGAAGAAGAAGAAGAGAAGGAAGAAGAGAGAAGAAGAAGAAGAAGAAGAAGAGAGAAGCAAAAAGAACTTGCGATTCAGTCCTAAAGAATTTACAATTTACTTAAATTCAATCGGACTTCATGTTCAAATTAGCAAATAATAACAATTACGAGCGATTTTGATTTATGATGAATGATGATGGATATAATTATTGTTGTTGTTGTGTCTCCATGCCAACTTTGGAGATTTTTTTTTAAAGAGAAGATAGCTGAGTGTAGTTCGGAAGAATATTTTCAACATTTTATTGATACAATAATGACAATCCTTTTCCGTCATTTTGATTCTGAAATTGTTATCTTTTTTTGTTGCACGTACGCAAAAAAAATGCTTTAGAATATTACGGTATTACCGTTCATGCAGAAACGATTAAACACTTTATTTATAAAATCAATCCAGCTAAACTGTTCACTTTGACATGACTTTTTCCCAATTCTCAAAGAACGTGAAAACATAGAAATAAGATCAGATTTCTGATTATTTTTCACCGGAGGGGGGGGGTACTCAGATTATAGTTTCGGACGGGGTGCGGCCGCTGCAGAATCCGCACCCATTACCCACATCTAAGGGTCCTTTTGCCGTAATAGGCACCCATGTCTAAACTTGAAAATAGCATATGTTTGGCGCGGCGAAGCGCGCCTAAAAAAAAATTTGATGTTGGTGCGCAAAAATACATTTGAAAAATGGACCCATGTCTAAGGAAATCTTTTTGATGAAAATGGGGACCATGTCCTTGAGATTTTTCTTCGAAAAGTCACCGCTTCCCAGCGGACACATCTCCATTTATACCCAAATATACTGATACCCCCCCCCGGATTTTGTCATTACACTAGTTAATCGATTGATGCTAATTTGATTTTAAGATACAATAACGTGAATAACGTATTCCATCCAAACTAAATCAATCTTACACAATTTGCAATTTTGCGACTCTTAAGACTCCAAGTGCTTGCAAGTTATATATTGCTAGATTTAGTTTTCGATGAAAAAATGAAATCAATGAAACTGAAATCATGTAATATACAGATTAATAAAAAAAAACAAGATTGAAAAGTTGTAAGACTGTAATATTAACTTGTTTGTTACAGAAATGAATCAGAATAAAAAAGACAAGCATTGATATACTCAATTAGAATT
>JZLH01S0184599.1:10786-32060 GCA_001188425.1 Eucidaris tribuloides | reverse complement strand
TAAAAGCCAAGTCAATATTAGAGACATTGCATAACAATGTTTCCAGTTTAAAGAATCTAAGCTACATGATTCCGCGTGCAACAAGAACCATTGTCTCTGATAAGGTCTAAAAATAAAGCCCTTAAAAAATTGCAGTTCAAAACAATCATTACATGCTTTTATAAAGTGAAAATTATTGAGCAACAATTCCAGTTCTCAACCATAGACTGCTGTGTTACAGAATTATCATCAGCCGATAGTGTATTTGCCAATTTTTATTTACACGTTTTGTGACCGCATAACTGTCTGAAGTTGTGTGTTCTAGTGTTTTGTACTGTATTTGTCCATTCAAACAATGTCAGATGTGTCACATAGCACAGTTGGACAATTCTATAAATGGTGGGGCTTCCAAAATTTTATACAATTGTCTTTAAATAGAAAATATTACTCGATATAATTTTGAAGAAGGTGGCAGTGTGTTGGACTGTCAATACAATCGATATTAATCTCAAATAGAAAGACACGGTATCTTGGATAAATAGAAAGAAATGGTTTTTCTACCATTGTTAAATGATTATGTAATGTATGAAAATCTCAGCTGCAAAACAGACTTATCCATTTCCCACCAAAACTGACTATCAACATAACACATCACCCCGTTATTTAAATACCTTAATACAAAGCAGAGATGTTAACTATACAACCCGTAACGCAACCCGGAGCACGTTATTTATCCCCATTCCAAGAACTGAATACATGAAAAGATCAATCTCCTATTGTGGTAGCACACTCTATAATAGCGTCCCAATCAGTGTTCACTGTTGTAATACTCTCAGAAGCACGTCGTATACAGCTGCCTTTACACGGGCACGAATTTGATTCCGCATCACCCCGCACAATGGCGTACCTAGGCGTGCCATTCTGTGGTATGCAGCTCACTCAACTCTCTAATCCTTATGATTGTAACCGGTGTGATGGTCTAGTGCTTAGAGCGTCCGCCTCACATCCGGAAGGTCGCGGGTTCGAGCCCCGGCTGGGTCATACCAAAAACTTTTTGAAAAGTTTAACATTTTGTCACGAACGGTCACGCACTTTTTTACTATCCGCGCACCATCACGAATGTTACCACGAGCGTTTCCCTCATTGGCACGTTACGATGAGTGCCATGGCGTAAACCGCTTTGCGTGCCCGTGTAAAGGCAGCAAAAGCCTACACCTGGGCACTGCGTTAGGCGGGGCAGGACGGGGCGGGGCGGGGCGGGGCGGGCGATTTGGGAGAGAGGAAATCAATCATAAACTTGTGTAACTTTTTTTCTAGAATTTTGCGATTGTTTATTTTGTATTTATCGCATTTGAATGTTATTTATTTTGTCATGTATATGGATTTTTTTTTTAAATCTCAGGGCTCCTTTGAAAAACAGTTCTTGAGACTGAAAGGACCATCCTGACTGAACGAACAAAACGCGAAATAAATAAATAAATAAAAATAAATAAATACATAAATAAATAAACATCTACTTATAACCTACTTATCTAGCGATAGTATAACATTTGAAGAGAAATCGTACGAAGAAGTATTCAATATCCTGCGTTTTACTTAATTTTTTTCAAAGGTTTGTGTGTACAAATTGAATTCATTATTCTCCAAAGACAAAAGGGTGAACTTAGCGCATTTTGCAATCAAACTCTTCATATGCATGCATTTATGTATGTATATGTATGTATGTATGTATGTAAGTATGTATGTATGTATGTTTGTATGTTTGTAGATGCACCCTAAAAACTGAAATGCTATCTCAACATTTAAAAGAGCCGAGGTGTGACCACACTTTCCAAATGTTGTATTTAACCTTTATCCAGCTGAACCTGACACTATAAATGTTGAATCCAGGTGGACAAAAAGTTTGGATATAACATCTAGAATGTTTTGTCAAGTGTTGTTACTCCTCGGCCATTTTAAATGTGGAAATAGCTTTTTGGTTTATGTAGTGTGGATATGTTTGTTTGTATGCATACGATTGATGACTGGTTAATTGATTGGTTGATTGGAGACGGTTGAACTAAACTTTCCTCTTTAATAACAAACGAGGCTCATCACTCCCTCAACTAAATATGACCGATCAGGTAATTGTTTATTTTTCTGTCTTATTTCCTAGCATTCGCACAGAGCGAGTGGTACGTGGACTGGGCGGCGGAGCGTGAGCTGATCCTTCCGTACTACGAAAACTTCACCGTACCTTTTGCAAACCCGGGGGAAATCATCCCCCAGCTGACCATGGTCGACGTCATTGATGCCTTTGGCGAAGCCTGGAGAGCGCCTAACTTGAAGGTGGCACTGGGTGGTGTCTGTCGCGATATAGGCTCCCGTCTGGACGCTGTGACCTTCCTCTTCTGGCGCACCGACTTCTTCCCGGCTATTTGCGATCCCGTGTTCGAAGCGCTGAGAAACAACTCCGATGTGGATGGTGACGCTATGTGTCACAATATTTGGTCCATGTTTGAGGCTCTGATTAATCCAGTCATTCCGACACAACCGCCTATTCCCGACATTTTCACAACCCCTCTGTTTGGAACTGTGGAACCAGAGGTTCCCCTGGAGGTTTTCCGCCGGCAAGCCCCTGCTGATCCTTTCAACATCACTGCTCTTCGGCCTTTTGATTTCGTTGGACATCTCGCCCAGATCGCCGCAGATCTCTATGGTTTGACGTCATACGACGAAGACACTGTGTGCTCTGTTATCAACAACATCCTCAACTCGGACAGAAGTCTTCCTGATCTAGTGACCGAGTTCGGTGTAGAGGTACTCAAAGTCTTGATCCCTCGAGCTGCCGAAATTTGCGATAGTTGGGATGAGCTACTTTCTGCCCTTATACAGAGTTTGTCACCACATCTGGGATCGACTTCCACTGATCAGATTTTTAACAATCTCCCGGGATTAATTGCCCGCATGATCGGCTTTGCTGATCGGGAAGCACTCTGCGCTGCTCTGTCTTCAGCTGTCGCTGCAGATGACCCAAATAGCATCACCAATTTGGCCGAAAATATCATGGACAGTATGACCTCCTTCTCAAACGTAACCGAATGCACGATTTTAACCAACGAGTACCTTGATTTGTATGCCGCAGTTGTGGCTCAGAACCCCTTCGTAAATTTTCAGACAACCTTGTATCAGTACACCGGTATATCCAGCATTGAAGATGTTTGCCAATACGTCTCCGCAGCGTTTGCAGGAGGAGGTACGTAATTTTTTTTATTGAATATGTTTGACTCAGTGCATGCTTGTACTTGAAACAATTCAACGTCCTAGTACGTATCTTATGATTAAAGTAATATGCTATTGTGGAGCTTCAATCAAAAAAAAATATGTCATATTTGATATCTGAGCTACATTGTAGTGTTTAAATGGACAAAGGAACACCCTACAATACAAAAGTTTGGAAAGTTATGCTGCCATTGGCAAGATATGCATGGATAATCAATTTCCACTCCAGTGGAAGATAAAATAGCCTAGATCTACATACAGTAAGTCTACGGGAGGAAATGGGCAGGAGAATCCGGTCAACTTAAGTGCTTGTAGATTTTTACTCTTTTAAACACTATATCATCATTTTGAAATACATTTTTTTTCCGGGCTTCATTTTTAGACCTTATCCAAGAGCATGGAAAATTATGTAGCTCACATTTTTTTTTAACTGTGGTCATTGTAGCCAGTGGCTTTATTCAAATGGAAACATTTTCTTTTTCTTTCATTTATTTTTGTATACGTTCAAGGAACTTAAAATTTCCTACACTTTCAGGTCCTACATGTATAAAGATGTCATTTTGAGCACGCAGTTTGTTGAAGCAATTCGACAACCTTGCCTTTGCGTGATGTGTGTACAGTTTACTCTGTGATTAACAAAGAGATGCATTTACTGATTTCTTTCACTCAGTTTATAAATAATGTTATTCATGTATTTAATTGTGAGCAGGGGGGCAAATCCGGGGGGGAGGGGTACAGGTAGGGGACACAATATCAAATGTCCCCCCACGAATTTACATGATTGCATAAATCTGAGGGATTTTGGAACATTTTCTTTCGTTTATCGTCATAACTCCCCACCCCCCCCCCGCTGAGCGAGTTTTTCTGCGGTTGGCGTGACCGGTAAAAATGTTGAACCTGGGATTTGGAGAAAAACAAATTTCGTCACTACCTCCCCTCCCGCTGAGCGAGTTTTCGCGGTTGGCGTGACGGCAAAACAAATGTTCTTTACCCCCTCCCCCCCCGCCCGCTGTGAGCGAGTTTCACCGGCATTGGCTGAACGGGGAGAAATTGGGCCTAGCTTTTTGGCCGAGGATAAAGATGTGATGTCCCCCCTACATTTAAAAATGGATTTGCGCCACTGCATGTGTGTACTAATGCATTGATTAATACATGGAATGATTGATTGATTGATTTACTTTTTCTTCATGTTTTCGCGTTGTCCGTCCGTCCGTCCGTTACCGGTTCTCGTTACCGCGAGAACTTAACAACCACTGATCAGATTTTGATGTAACTATGACCAATATGAGGCAACAATAAATTGATTAGATGTCGGAGTTGAAAGGTCAAAGGTCGATCACAGGGCCTAAAACATGTGTATTTTTACCACGATAACTTAAAAGCGACTGGTCGGATTTTAATGTAACTTGGATCATAAGGCACAGATTAACTGTAAGATTTCTGAGTTGAAAGGTCAAAGTAAAAAGTCACGATACCTGATACATGTCTGATTTGGGCTTGTTACCACAGTAAATGGAGAACAGCAGGCGGGATTTTGATGTAACTTGGGTGAAGTGTGTATTATAAGGCAACAATGAATTGATTAAATTCTAGAGTTGAAATGTCAAAGGTCAAAGGTCACGAGGCCCCATATCTGTTGTATTTTACACAATAACTTACGAATGGCTTATCGGATTTTGAAGAAACTTGGGTAGAGTATGTATTATAAAGCACCGATGAACTGATGAGATTTCGGAGGTGATAGGTCAAAGGTCAAAGGTCACAAGGCTTTCTACATGTCATATTTGGGCTTGTCACATAGTAACTCAAGAGCAGTTTATTGGATATCAATCTAAATTGGTTCAAGTATTTAGTATGAAGCACAGATTAACTGATTATATTGCGGAGTTGAAAGGTCGAAGGTCACGAGGCCTCCTACATATCTGATTTGGGCTCAGTCTTACCATTATAACTCAAGAATCACTCGTCGGATTTTAAAGCGACTTGGGTTAAGAATGCAGTATAAGACCCCGATAAAGTAATTATATTTCGGAGTTAAAATGTCATAGGTCAAAGTTCACAAGGGCTTATACAAATTTCACATGGTCTCATTACGAAGGTAACTTACAAATTTCTGATCAAATGGGGTACATGTATGCTTAAGGCTTTTCAATCTAATTGGGTGGTAGTGCTGGCTCGGAGGTATACCCATCCACTGTGTGCAGTCGAACTGCTCTAGTTTAACTTCATTTAGGATTCATGCATGTGACTTATTTTGCTAAGAGTCCACCAGCTTCATATCCATTTCTTGTTTTGACCTCATACTAGAACCACCACTGTTAGCCCGCCTGGTTGGAGGAAGCAGCCACCGTGAAGGCAGATTTGAGATCTACTACCAAGGAGCCTGGGGAACCGTCTGCGATGATTCCTGGGATTCCAACGACGCTAATGTTGCTTGTCGAATGGTCGGGTACGACTCAGCATCATCCGCACCATGCTGCGCACAGTTTGGACCCGGAACAGGCGAAATACTCCTGGACGATGTTAATTGCCAAGGATCTGAATCTAACATAGAGGATTGCACTCACAGGGGCTACGGTCAACACAACTGCGGACACGGGGAAGATGCGGGGGTCGTTTGCATTAGAGAAGGTGATTTTTTTTGTTGTTTATTCATTTCAGACACATCATTTTCTAATCAAATAGGCCTATGCACACCAGTGGTCACTGGTGGGGACGCATGCATGACGCATGAACACAAATCCCAACTCCTAATCTTCATGGTGTGCTTTGCCAAGTACATAATGTGTTTATCTTCGCCTTTGCTTGAAGCTATATCCAAGATTTTTTTTTAGTCAAACCTTGACGATACGATATCTTGTCCTGTTCTTACCTTTAAACGGTGGCAAATTTACAGACACAAAAAGTATCATGTAAGAGTTGACGTGTCTGTGATTACATGTTTATCGTGTCAACATTCGTCAACGTATAAATAATAAATATCATAATGTTACTTGAAACCAGGGTGGATAGAAGACTGACTCTGATACCTTCTGACTTATTCCAATTTACGAAAATCATTTTAAAATTATCCACACTCACGACTCTCTCAGACTCGTTGATAGAGAAAGTTTGGCTTAGATTGGTTTCACTGGGTTGCAGCATGGCGCGTGTTTTTGCGTGCATCATGATAATTATTTTAGATCGTAAAGGGCCCTAACATTATATTCCCGGGAGAAGGGCCTTAACAGTACATTTTCTATTATTTGAGAAATATTGCCTTATTAGACATTAGTACTTAACAGAGTGACAGAACGATTTCGAATATGACACTTTGATATCCAGTGATGTGGTTTTCAAGTTAGAAGCTAATTCCCTTCAGCCGGGAATATTTTCTAGGGCTCTTTTGCCGGACAACCGACGAAATATTATTGTTGCTGTTGTTATTTCCATTATCATTATCAATTTGCGTATCTTTAACATTACTGTGACTGCATTTCTAGCAATGAAATATCAACATGGGAAAAATAGCCATGTGCAATGATGACCATCCACAGATCTGTCACGGCCTATCTCTTCTCATGATCACTATTTTATACAGTAATACCTCTTGAGGTCCGCCTGGTTGGAGGAAGCAACGACCTGGAAGGAAGGGTCGAGGTCAACTACCAAGGAACCTGGGGAACCGTTTGTGACGATGACTGGGATATCAACGACGCCAACGTTGTGTGTCGAATGTTAGGCTTCGGTCCTGCGATAAATGCTACAGGCTTAGCGGCCTTTGGCCAAGGTACCGGACCCATACTCCTCGACGATGTTGGTTGTGTCGGGACGGAGGCGAACATTGCCGAATGTGACCATCCTGGTATCGGTGTACACAACTGCGGTCATGGCGAAGATGCCGGTGTACAATGTCTAGCAGGAGGTAATAGTTTTCACGAGATGACATATGCATAGGCTAATTCTAGCCGCAAGACTAACCTGAAGCACTAGTCTGTAAATATATATACAATGTGAGTCAAAAAAAAGTTAACCGCTAGATAATTGCTCATTGTTTTAAAATTCAGATTTGAACAATATGTTATCATACATGTTTGGAAAGACTGTTCTATCCTGAATTATTTGATACCATTTTTGTGTGGTTTGTATTCACGGATGAACAGGAGGCATTGTTTGCGAGGGTGCAAAAATCGATTTGCGCCAAAGTAATGATTATGTCATGTTTGAATTGGGACTGGGGTTTTAATTCGGTCTTGGCAGATCAAAGAATAATCCCTTACATAATTTATCATGCTACACATATGGAAACATGCACACACGCACACACACACACACACACACACACACACACACACACACACACACACACACACACACACACACACACACACACACACACACACACACACACACAGGTCTTTTATTCTCTCTGACTGTCGTGTATTGAGTCGGTGTCTGGCTACATAATTTCTGTGGTTACCTATTTAAATCTAAGTATTAATGTTTTATCAGAATTTATCAAAATGGAAATTTAAATTCAATCGTAATGTCATAATGAAAGTTTAGTGCATTAACATCAGAATGAATTGTTTCTCTCTAAAGACTCGGCTGGTGTACATTTATTATGCTGTGTGTGTGTGTGTGTGTATGTTTGTGTATGTGTGTGCGTGTGTGTGTGTGTGTGTGTGTGTGCGTGTGTCTGCCTGTTTGCCTTTGTTTGTGTGCGTGTGTTCCTTTTGCGCGCGCATGTGTGTGACTGCTTCTGAAAAAAAATAACACTTTACTATTTGTCTTTGTATTTGTTGTGTGTGTGTGTGTGTGTGTGTGTGTGTTTGTTTGTTTGTGTGCACGTGTGTGTGTGTGAGTTTGTTTTGATATGTGTAGCATGATAAATTCTGTAAGAGATGTTTCTTTGATCTGCAAAGACCGAATTATAACCCCAATCCCAATTGTTTCATTCAATCATCACATAATCATTACTTTGGCGCAAATCGATTTTTGCACCCTCGCAAACAATGCCTCCTGTTCATCCAAGCATGAACACAAACCACACAAAAATGGTATCAAATGATTCAGGATAAAACACTCTTTCTAAACATGTATGTAAATATTGTGTTTAAAGCTGAATTTTAAAACAATGAGCAATTATCTAGCGGTTAACTTTTTTTTTGACTCACAATGTATATATATTGATTTGCGTTCAGGACACTGAATAATATATATATATACATATATATATATATATATAATAATATGCTATCGATATATAGAAACGTTTTAAAGGTAAATATAAATAAAGGAAACGTTTAAAGGTTAATATTATATATATATATATATATATATATATATAAGGAACACATGGAATAGTCGTGCTATACTTCAATGGGATAAAGATAAAATTAATGTTAGAAACGTCCCGCTCATCTTAAAGAGAATTGGGCCGGGCCTATTTCTATTTCCGTAACCCTGGGCCACATGGATGCACAAGGCAGTGTGACGACAGTGGGACTTTACTCCATGCGTTAACTTACCTGCCTCGCCAAGCTTTCTCAACGCCAGGCTATAAATACCATCTTTTTTTTTTAGAATCGCGCTTGACATGACCTTACCGCGAATCGACTCGCAATCCCCTGATCGAGGGGCGGACACTCTATCAATTGAGCCAAATCGCTATTTTCCTGGGTAGGGTGGTGGTGCAAATCAATACTAACATTCAAAGCCTGATTTAATTTCAGTTTCAATTCAATTTGTTTATTCATTTCATGAAAAAAAACCAATATTTACAACAAATAAAATGTGAAGGGGAATTCACAAATAAAGCGAGTTGTTTGATTGGACCGTGACCCTACACGTCATACCGGATAAAATCAAAATAAAATACACACAATCACAATGATAACATAAAATGAAGGGGAAACTAAAATAACACACAAGCACGAAACACACACGTACACACATGAATCAATAATGACATAAAATTTAGTATTTTTCAAAAGATGGACAGGTTAAGCATAATGCGGCATAAAATCAGTAGGTTTTGATCAGATTATCATTTGAATTTAGATTTGAATGCACTTATTGTATTTACGTTATTCAAAAATGGGCTTATAGATTGTTCCATAGTTTAGTGCCTTTATATAAATTAGACTCTCTTTGTTTCAGAGAAACACGAAAATATGGCTAGATAGCATTTTGTTTATTTTGTGTGTAAAAGGTGTGCGTTGCCTACATTACAGGAAAACATTCATTAAACATTTGCAGGTATCTAATCCCTCTCAGAAGGAAAATATAACCAGCAAAGTGGTTGGTGATCAAGGCATTATTTTACAATTGTTAAACGTCTTGTGGCTGAGACATTGTATATTTTGTTTTACCATTTCTCTCTCACAGAACCCCCGCTTCAAGTCCGCCTCGTGGGAGGAAGCAACAATCGTGAAGGTAGAGTCGAGGTGTACCAAGGTGGGAGATGGGGAACAGTATGCGACGATTATTGGGACGACAATGACGCCAATGTCGTCTGTCGAATGTTGGGATTCGGATCAGCGTTGAGCTCATCTTGCTGTGCAGCATTTGGACAAGGAACCGGAGACATAATCCTGGACAATGTTCAGTGCACTGGAGATGAATCCAATATCGCCGACTGTTCCCATAACGGCTATGGTCAACATAACTGTGGACATCACGAAGATGCTGGAGTGACTTGCGAAGGAGGAGGTACGCTCCAAAAGTATTCTTATCCATATAATACTCTTTATAAAAAATAAGTCATCTACAACTATGAGCAATCTTTTTTCACACACACCTTGACAGTTTTATTTTTCACGTTATAATAGCCTAATATTTACCATTGTCGTAATTGTGCCATTTCTTCCATTGTAAATGTCTAAGTTAACGGATTCTAATCAGTTTCATAAGCATTCCCTGTCTGCTTCTATTTCATGAAACGTTGACCTCGATATGCAAGCTAATGCACAAATGTGTATCAGGACATTCAGATCTCGACTATATAGGCTGCATCCCTTTAGATTGACCAGGAGGAGACCACCCCTTAATGGAATTCTGCTCCATCTTATATTTGTCAAGACCGTAAAAGATTTCACTTTGTTTTATATCATTAGAAATCCTGTGATAGTACATGGCTACCCCTTTGTATTGTTTATTATAAATATTAATTTGCACTTAAAAACAACGGACTTTGAGACCCGATGACCTTAATGCGACTTAATTGACTTATATCTTCCTGCTGGCACTCACATTGATTTGCGTCATAAAGAAAGTTCTTCGGAATTTGGTAAAGCAAGGTTTTTTGTGGTTAGGTTGTGCCAAGTTTCCTCCCTATCAGTTTATAGTGCGAGGTATCGCATCTTCCCTGTTACACCTGACAGGATTATAGGTAAGCCCCAGCAGTAAGGGTCACGAAAGATTCAGTTCGCAGTTACTTGTGTCTTGTCAAAGATACATGCCAACCAGGGTCCAAAAGACGTAATTAAAATTCTCCCTCCGCCACAGCCTATAAAGAAGGCGTGCGACAAGGGATAATGCTTCTACTCCCGATCACGCTGTGTCAATGCCTGCTACAAAAACTCATGAGGTAGATAGAAGCTTCTTCCGCACAGCTAGTGTGAAATAGACTTCCAGAAAATATTGCTGGAAAATTTCTCGTATTTGGCTCAAGTCCTTTAAGAGCCGTGTACGCATGTTTCCTTAGGAAAATACAATTCAGAAATCGAACGTCTTATTTCTCTCATTGGTAGTGATAGTTTTATTGAGTTGCTATGAACCATTTGATTGGGATGTTGTTCATATTTGCATTTTATATACAAAAATAACCGTCATTAGAACTTGATTGGCGAGTTTATATTATAAATGCACGAGAAGGATTGTGCCACCGTAAACGAGTATATATACATAAAGGAAGAGTTAAAAAAAATGTCAGTTATAATTTTGTAGCAATGACACCAAGATTTAGTATGTCCAACTCTTGAATATAGATCTTAAAATATAGGACCACTTCGGCTTCGTAAAAAAAGAATGGAAGCCTCCTTGTTTTCTGTACGCTTGTACTTTTGGATTTTATTCTGTTCATGTATGTATATGTATGTATGTATGTATGTATGTATGTATTATTTGCTTATTTATTTATTTATTTATTTATTTATTTATTTAGTTAGTTAGTTAGTTAGTTACATGTAGTTAGTTGGTTAGTTAGTTATTCGAGGCTCTCAAGATCATTCGTCAGCAGAGTGTTTGGGTATTTAATTGTCCACTTTTTTTCCTTTCACCAGCCATTCCACAGACTACCCCAACACCGAGCGAGTGGTACGTGGACTGGGAGGCAGAGCGGGAGCGACTCCGCCCGCACTATGAAAATTTCACTCGACCGTTTGTGAACCCAGGAGAAATCCTTCCCGATTTCACAGTGGCCGACATCATCGATGCAGCGGGAGAAGCATGGCGAGCGCCTAACTTGAAGCAGGCATTCGGACACGTCTGCCTGCGGGTAGGACCAAGTCTGGACAGCCTCACCAATCTCCTTTTGCAAACTGCCGAAATCGTTCCCACGGTGTGTGATCCCGTGCTCACCGCGCTGAGAAGCGACGCCGATGTAGATGCCGACGCGATTTGTCGCACTCTTTGGTCCATTTTTGCTAGTCCGGTGATCGATGTCTACCCAACTTCCGTACCTGAAATCCCGCCAACTCCCTTTCCTGAAATTTTTACTACTCCCATTCCTGAATTTTTTCACAACTCTTTCATATGCAACGATAGAAGCAATGGCTCCCGTGGAGATTTCCTCCCAGGAAGGCCCTTTTCCTTTCAACATCACCGCTCTACGACCATTCGATTTTCTCGGTCATCTTTCTCAGATCGCCGCAGATCTGTACGGTTTGACGTGGTACGACGAAGACTCGGTGCGTTCTGTTATCAACAACATTATCAACTCGGGCAGGACCCTTCCTGATCTAGTCACTGAGTTCGGTGTAGAGTTATTAAAAGTCTTGATCCCTCGAGCTGCCGAAATATGCAACAGTTGGGATGAGATCTATTCTGCATATGTACTGAGTAATCCACCTGATGTAAGTTTCGGGCCTACCCCAGATCAATTTTTCAACGATTACCCAAGACTAATTGCCCGTATGCTCGGCTTTGCAGATCGGGAGGCACTCTGTGCAGCACTTTCTTCAGCTGCTGCTGCAGATGTCCCAAATAGCATCACCAATTTAGCCGAAAATATCATGGACACTCTGACTTCATTTTCCAACGTAACTGAATGCGTGATTTTAACCAATGAATACCTCGGTTTCTATTCTGAAGTTATGGCACAGAATCCCTTCGTAAATTTCCAGATATCGTTGTATCAGTACACCGGTATATCCAGCGTTGAAGATGTTTGCCAATACGTCTCCGCAGCATTTGCAGGAGAGGGTACGTACCTTTTTCTTTTCTGCTTATACTCGGAGGGGGGGGGGGGGGAGGCAGGGCCATTACAAGGTGTACACCATGCGCGTGTATGGACTTTCAAAATAGACCCTAAACAAGTAATTTCCTGTCGATCTCAGAATACCCTAAACAAGTATTCAAGTCTGAAAAGATACCCTTTTAAAGTAACATTCTGTTAAAAGTATACCCTTTTTGCCGATTTTGGCGATTTTGATACCTTTTTCAATGTACGCGCGTACATCGCCCGACCGTGAAAAGCAGCCCTTTTTACGCGTTTTTTCACACGCGCATGGTGTACACTTTGTAATGACACTGCCCCCGGGCTTATTAGTAGAGTCATTTTCCTTGGATCGGTGACCATGTTAATGCTACCTTTATTTCTCAACGGATTTGGCTAAATGGAGCTATTTTAAGAAAATATAGCTCCTACGCACTTTTCAGAAATGGCGGGAAATTGTGTAAAACTGCCATTTTTCAAAATGGCCGCCGACGCAATTTTGAAATACATAAAACCTAATATTTCTAGAACTGTAATCCCTATATCAACAAATAAGGTATCATTTTGCATTATATCCTGCATGCTAAACCTTATGAAACAATTTTCAAAACAGTTTGGGTTCGTCTTGACCTCTAAATCCAAGATGGCCGCCAACGCCATATTGAAAATCATAAAACTTAATATAGATCTATATAACTGTAATGACTATATAATGGGAGGGCTGGGTGGGTTCCCGTGTGTATGAAATGTACTCTAATTTATTCTTCACAGGCATGGACTAGACCATCAGACATAACAAAAAAGTGGGGGTAGACTTTAGCTACCCCGGCACTTTTTTTCGCTAGAAGGCGTTTTCAAAATGGCCGCCAAAATGCCATTTAAGACTACAACGTTTTCATAGCCACTATATGGGGTGAAATGGCCCATTTTTGCAATGTTTTCCTATATTTTGTTGATGTCAAATGTATATTGGGGTCAGATTCATCCATTACCTGAGTATTCCTGGTAGAGGGCGCTTTTCAAAATGGCTGCCAAATGCCATTTAATGCCTTATGATGATGTTTTCATAGCCATAATATTGGGGGAAATGGCCCAGTTTCTCGGAGTTTCCCTATTTGTTGATGTAAAATGTATAGAGGGGTCAGATTAACCAATTAACTGGATTCCTAATAGAGGGCACTTTTCAATATGACTGGCAAATAACGTTTTCATGGCCATAATTTGGCGGGAAATGGCCCAGTTTTTCAGAGTTTCCCTATTTGTTGATGTATGGACTGTAGAGCAAGGCCATTTATCGTGATTTTCCGTAGTCCCATCAGTGGTATTTTACAAATCCCTTAAATATTAGGCCTACTAAACCCGTAAATCTGGTTTGTTATCCTAATACCATTTGTGCGTTTTTGCGAAAATCAATTAATTATGACGGCTATTTATAATGTCGTGACCAAGTATGATTTATCAATGTACAAACTACCGCAGCCACGTTCACTGTGTGGAAATATAAATTACGTGGCTGGAATTACCACGCCATCACATCCTCATTTTACAATCATAGGGAGTGCTTGACAACCTGTGTAGTCACAATGTTTTTTTTGAATCCGCAGATGTTTGAATAGCCTACTGAATACGAACTTCGGTGAGGCGCAACTATTCTCTAGATGACGGAGGACTGTGTGACTGGCTTTTGTTAAAGTCATTGAAAAGAATTCCTTCACCTGTGTATTCCGGTGCGCATAATGTAGAACCACATGCCTTCATTAATTTTAATAACATAGCTGTAAAATGCTGAGATCTAGTAACTAATGTTCGTGTCTGTGAAATCGCTATTGACGGTGATTTCTTCTTCTACGAATGGGACTGAGAACTTGCCTCACTAATAAGTCGATTATCTCATCAAAGCGCAAACTTTGGAGAGCAAATGTGTTTTCTCATCAGCAACTTCACCTTTATCAAATTGTAATGATATTTTTCAATACCAATCTGGAGACTACGAAACTTTTTTTCTAGAGCATTATTTGGTCAATGCCCTACGGTCCAGTACAGGTAAAATGTATAAAGTGGTTAGATTCACCAATTAACTGAATTTCTAATAGAGGGGGACACCACACTATTTATTGCAATCGGGTATGAATCAAATGTGACCTGCTGGGTTCTTGCAAGAGGGAGTGCAGTATTTTCTACTGGATCCTGGTGGTATCTACTGAACTTACGGCATGGTAGGCCTTTGCTTCAGCACGTGCATTGTCGCACACTTTAGCGCACTGAAACAGAAAGAGGTATTGGTTGGATGGCCGTATCTGGCATCCATAAAGAGTCCAGTCCATATGCATGCGATTCGGTAGAGAGAATTGATACATGTACCATATGAAATGTGGCGCATAGCAAGCCCTCTGAATGTGTGACGTTATTACATATACCATGTCAAAGGCATTTGATCCAGATTAAGACCTTTTCCGTTGTGTTATGTATGATCTTAGCTAGTCCATGGTTTCACACTTGGTTCCTCTCTGGAATACTTGTGCTAGATATCCTTCTGCTTTGGGAACACATTGATTTGCCAATTCGGACATAATTATATAGGTTTCTGAAGAAGTACCCACTTTACTTGTGTACATCCGGTTCAGGTGTTGACAGGCAGCACTTTGCATGCAGAGATCCTATACCAACTGATGTAACAGATTATCTTGTGGACTTCGACAAAAGCCTATATGATCCAAATTGGGATACCAGTATGGCCAATGCAGAGGTATACCTAGCACTAGTACTTTGGAGAATAACTAAGAGTGAAACCATGGCCAAACTAAGAACGTACACACACTACCACAGGAAGTAAGCTGCCTTCAACGAGCTATGTAATAAGAGCATGCTACCCCACATTTCAGATAGTATTCTCTCCGCCGAGTCACATGCATTGGACTCAACTCTTATGGATTTGTCGAAGTAGAAGAGTTACTAACGCCAGATATGGCCATCTTTCCAAATTTCCAACGCATCCCACAAGAATACACCCAGTGCGCCAAGTGAGCAACAAATAATGCATGTGCCGAAGCAAAGGCGTATCCAGGTCACATTTGAATGGCACAGGATTGTAGTAAATAGTTGGTAATCATAATGAATGCCTACATATGACAAGTATTTTTTTTTGAAAAAAAAATGTGAGGCTCCTTATGGTATCCTTTTCTTATTTTTTTCCTAGTTTGGGTTTATGAACCATAATGACAGAATTCACATGCTTAACAAAATTTTAAAGTTGTTGCTACTGCAGATGATTCTGAATCTGAACAATGTTTTTGTGTACGTGTGTAAAGAATGAAATCTAGTCATATTTCTCTAAAATACTGGTAAAATTGTATTTGGATTGAAACATCGACAAACATTGGAAACAAATTGGGCCATTTTACAACATGGTGTATAAGGTATTACATGGCATTTGGTGGACATTTTGAAGAGTGCCCTACATCAGGAATACAGTTAATAAGGGAATCTAACCCCTCTATACATTTGACATCAACAAATATACGAAAAAATTGAAAACCGGGCCATTTTACCAAAATAGTGGCTATGAAAACATCATTACAATGTATTAATTGGCATTTGGCAGCAATTTTTTGAAAAGCACCCTCTATGAGTAATATAGTTTAGTGGTGAATCTGACCATACTATACATTTTACATCAACAAGTAGTTGATTTCTGAAAAAATGGGCCATGTTACCCCATACAATGGCTATGAAAACATCATTTTTAGGTATTAAATGGCATTGAACAGCCATTTTGAAAATCGCCCTCTATCAGGAATACATTTAATTGGTAAATCTGTCCCAATTTTACATTTGGCATGAAAAAATATACAAAAACACTGAAAAACTGGGCCATTTCACCACAGATAGTGGCAAGAAAACATCATTGTATGATATAAAATGGTATTTTGGCGATTATTTTGAAAACGCCCTCTAGCGAAAAAAGTGCCGGGGTAGCTAAAGTCTACCCTCACATTTACGGGTTTGCTAATATTTAAATAATCATCATGCGGAATTTGTAAAATACCACTGATGGGACTACGGAAAATCACGATAAATGGCTTTGCTCTACAGTCCATACATCAACAAATAGGGAAACTCTGAAAAACTGGGCCATTTCCCGCCATATTATGGCTATGAAAACGTTATTTGCCAGTCATATTGAAAAGCGCCCTCTATAAGGAATACAGTTAATTGGTTAGTCTGACCCCTCTATACATTTTACATCAACAAATAGGGAAACTCCGAGAAACTGGGCCATTTCCCCCAATATTATGGCTATGAAAACATCATCATAAGGCATTAAATGGCATTTGGCAGTCATTTTGAAAAGCGCCCTCTACCAGGAATACTCGGGTAATGGGTGAATCTGACCCCTATATACATTTGACATCAACACAATATAGGAAAACATTGAAAAATGGGCCATTTCACCCCATATAGTGGCTATGAAAACGTTATACATGTAGTCTTAAATGGCATTTTAGCGGTCATTTTGAAAATGCCCTCTGGCGAAAAAAGTGCCGGGGTAGCTAAAGTCTACTCCCACTTTTTTGTTATGTCTGATGGTCTAGGCCATGCCTGTGAAGAATAACTTAGGGTAAATTTCATACACACGGGAACCCACCCAGCCATCCCATTATATAGTCATTACAGTTATATAGATCTATACTAAGTTTTATGATTTTCAATATGGCGTTGGCGGCCATCTTGGATTTAGAGGTCAAGACGAACCCAAACTGTTTTGAAAATTGTTTCATAAGGTTTAGCATGCCGGATATAGTGCAAAATGATACCTTGTTTGTTGATATAGGGATTACAGTTATATCAGGTTTTATGTATTTCAAAATTGCGTCGGCCGCCATTTTGAAAAATGGCCGTTTTACACAATTGTCCCGCCATTTTTAAAAAGTGCATAGGAGCTATATTTTCTTGAAATAGCTCCATTTAGCCAAATCCATTGAGAAATAAAGGTAGCATTAACATGGTCACGGAGCCAAGGAAAATGACTCTACTATATACTAGAATTACATTATTTCGTTTTCCATTTCAAGACAATTCTAAGATCTGGGGCTTCATAAAGCCGATCGTAACTTACGCATGACTTTACGAATGACTTGGAATATGACAAGCCAAATGTGATTATCAAACATATGAAATCACATATGTTAATGTTCAAATATGCAAATATAGATTTGCATTTTTACTCCTAAGAACCATTTTAAAAGTATTTCAATGCCAATTTTATCTCTTCGCTAAATCTTATAGAAATTAATCATACTTTCTTAAAATGACATGATATTTTGGAGGGCATTTTGCTTGGCACTTCATATTCGTCTTTCATAAAGCATGCATAACTTTACGAACAGTGTAATGAAATAGGCCCCAGGTGTGTCTAAAATTGTTCGGTTTTCTTCAACATGAATATAATGGAGAGGTCCTAAAATTTTGAACTGCTCCAAAGCTAACAGGAAGATTTCTATGATGAATGATTTCATGTTTGTTTGCTCATAGTCGACATTAATAGACAGTATCGTATGTCATATGAATGCAATCTAAAATCATGAGCCAAAATTTTCAGATGGCTAAAGTACAATTACCCAACTACTTCCAGGACAACTCCAAAAGATCACCCTTCTCCCTGCGGGAATGCCTAGTTGTCTACCATTGGATAACTACTCTCATAGGTCAGCTACTCTGAGACAACTACAACCCCAATGATTGCCACCCTATATACTCCAAATGATTACTACCCCTCGACAGCTATGACCATGGCAACTACCCCTCCTACGATGTTATGCAGTTATTTGCCTGACAGCTATCCACAAAGCCAATTATACTGGGGTAGTTACAGTACAGATAATAAGCTTGAATCTAAATATTCGCTAACATAGCATGAAGTGGGCGTGTAAAGGAATTTAGAAAACTATGTTTGAAATTGTGTTAAATCCACTTTTTATGCAAACTCTGATCTCACTACACCAATTTCTTCTTTTTTTGTAAGTGAAGTCACACACGGTTTTATCATTGGAATAAGTTTAATGCCCCCCCCAGAAAAATAAGCTTATCACATTTTAGTTCAGGTACAAACATTCCATATGGAAAAAAATTAGAAGAAATTGGCAAATACTGGACAGTATGGTAGGATGTAGATGGAATGTCACAACATTTGAAAACAATAAACCAGGGAGTTATTTTTTTTTGATTTGCTTTATATGTATGGATGTAGGAATTTTAGGAATGAACACCTTAAGAGATTTGTTTTTAAAATTCAACACACGTGAATAATTATGTTGTTGTTATTCATAAACTGAATACCTGTATACTGATAAAATGCGAAACAAGGAATCAGAAAGTATGTTTGACACAATATAAACAAAAATAACTGATGCCTAACATTCGTCTTCTAAGAATAATGACAATATCCTATCGATTGGTGGTGTAGGCAGGACCTACGACTCAGATAAAGACGTAGGAAGCGAATGAAGCTCTTGAAGTCAGTTCGTCTGACTCCCATGCAAAATTTGTGGTAGCAGAAAATGGCTACATGAAATCTAACTCCAGGCACATTACTACATGAAGAAAACAGAAAATCTATAAGAATCCTGCGGCTTAATATCTTCTTCTCGATTTGTACTCATAGTGGAACGACCGCTTTTGGTCCGCCTGGTTGGAGGAAGCGACAACCAAGAAGGCAGAGTTGAAGTCTACTACCAAGGACGTTGGGGAACCGTCTGTGATGATTACTGGGATACCAACGACGCCAACGTTGTTTGTCGGATGGCGGGTTTCGATTCAGCGTCCTCTGCACCGTGTTGCGCACAGTTTGGACAGGGAACAGGTGAAATACTCCTAGACGATGTGAGTTGTCAAGGATCTGAATCTAACATACAGGATTGCACTCACAGGGGCTACGGTCAACACAACTGCGGACACGGCGAAGATGCAGGGGTCATTTGCTTCACAGAAGGTGATTCAGTTTCTTTGTCCATTTCGAATTTCGGGAACTTATCAATATATGTATTTGTGCCGATTAAACACCCCCCCCCCGGTACGCATGAGGGCTCACACCTACAAACAAACAAACAAACAAACAAACAAACAAACAAACAAACAAACAAACAAACATATTCACCTACACGTATGTGCGACCCGTCACCACGATACCCTGATAAAGTCATACAACCTAAAGATAAGGAAAGTGCCAAACATCATCATTATGATATGAAGTAATGAAGCGAAATATCCTCAATGATCAAAAGTTGTATGACCTTCACATGTTGCAAAAGTTGTAATATATTTTTCACAAAAGTATTTTTCCATCTTTTGTCTTTTTATGTTACGTCTCATAAGATGTGCGACTTTATCAGGGTATCGTGGTGACATGTGACATATACAGACAATGACAGACAGACAGACACACACACACACAAACATATATAGGAATTCTTATTTTTACCTTGAATTCGCACTCAAAGCTCAACCATGTATAACAGTTTCTCTTGGACTAAAAATATTAAAAGTGACCCAAACTTTCCCCAAAATACATTTACAACAATCTTGGTTTTCTACCTAGTGAAATCGAATGGTTTGCAAACACAATTGCACATCGCCCTCGTTCGCTAACTTGTTAAAACTGAATTGTATGATGTCACGTAATATAAAAGTTGAATTCAGCTGGTAAATCACACATTTTAACATAAAATTAAATCCGTGGTAACTCCTCCTCTCCCGCAGCCGTTGATAGAGAGTGTTTAGCTATTAGTTTTCAAATTTAAAATGGAGCCTGCATATAATGATTTACCTCAGAACCCATTGTTAATGAGTAATCAGCTGAATTAAGGATCCATGTTCTGACCGCTTGAAACCAACTCCTTATCTTACCCTCTGTATTTACGCCTTTGGCCTCTCCCACAGCCGTTGATAGGAACAAAATGGTTTAGTTGGTTTTAAACAGCTACAATATGGATCCCAAAGTTATATGATGACCATAAAACAATGGATTTTAAACTCATGTAAATAAAGCATCATTGTTATTGCACCACTGGGTGAAAACAAGCGCGTGTTGTAAACCTAATTCAGACCAAGTTGGCCAATCTCTCTTTTTTTTCTACGGCTTTGACTTCTTCCATAAAACACCACTAACGCTAATAACATTTAGCGCAATTGAATCAGGACCTTTGAGGACAAAAGATCTTTGCATAGTGTCTTCTTTCATTTATTCTTCGAGTCTTCGTACATGGAGTACATGTATATGCAATGCCTTCCATTTGCAAAACATTTACTAAAATTCTGCAAAACCTCTGTAGTTTACACTTGTGGGAGGAGCTATAGGGCCTATACAATAATATGACTATCATCATCATCATCATCGTCATCATCATCATCATCATTATCATAAGCACAATTGTTGCGTCGTAAGTATTAAGAGGATTTTTTTTTATCATTACTATTACTACTACAACAACAACTATTACTACCAATATATGCATTAATGTAATTATTTACTAACAAGACATTATCAACAACGTAAAACAATAGCGTTGTGTAAATTAAATCACTTTAAAGTTCAGTAAAGAGCGATAGTTCAGTCAGGCC
>JZLH01S0184599.1:0-10736 GCA_001188425.1 Eucidaris tribuloides | reverse complement strand
TCATCATCATCATCATCATCATTATCATAAGCATAATTGTTGCGTCGTAAGTATTAAGAGAATTTTTTTATCATTACTATTACTACTACAACAACAACAACTATTACTACCAATACATGCATTAATGTAATTGTTTACTAACAAGACATTATCAACAACGTAAAACAATAGCGATGTGTAAATTAAATCACTTTAAAGTTCAGTAAAGAGCGATAGTTCAGTCAGGCCTCAACTATTTTGATAATTACTGTTTTTGACAGTTATACCGCTTGATGTCCGCCTGGTTGGAGGGAGGAACGAGCGGGAAGGTAGGGTTGAGGTCAACTACCAAGGAACGTGGGGAACCGTTTGTGATGATGACTGGGATATCAACGACGCCAACGTTGTCTGCCGGATGTTGGGCTACGGCCCAGCGAGAGGGGCCCCTGGTTCAGCTGCCTTTGGTCAAGGTACCGGACACATACTCTTGGATGATGTTGCGTGTCTGGGAACGGAGTCGACTATTGCCGAATGTGACCATCCTGGTATCGGTGTACACAACTGTTGGCATGGCGAGGATGCCGGTGTAGTATGTACAGGAGGAGGTAATTATGGTTCTAGACCGATAGAAGTTGGTTTACGTGATTATGTCAGTAAGATTCACAAGGTTCTTCTTGGTGTTCTGCCATAGGCTGGTCACGCACCAGAGTCAGTACTTTTTCCTCTTCCATCCCTCTCTATCCTCTGCCTTCCTCATTTTCAGTATCCCATACGTCAAATCGCCCTTCAGATCAGACACCATCAGAGTTCTCGGACTCCTCTCCCGATTATGCCATTAATTTTCCCCTCTATAACATCTCTCACCAGGTTGTGTCCCCTGAAAATGTGTCCTAGCCAGTTTTTCTTCCGTCCTCTGATGGTCTCCCGCAAGGTCCTATTTTCTGCTTTCCTAATAGTCCATGTTTCAGATCCAAACAGTGCTACACTCCAAGCCAGACATTTAATGTTAACTTTGAAAAAATATGAAAATGCAAATTGTTTCATTCTTTTCGTATATTTTTGCGTTTACCAGATGAAGTGAGTGTCCTTAGTTCACTGATGTCAGAACATAGAGAGGATCATAGAATACTGCATTTAAGGATCCATGAATTCTGTTATGTATGAAACATAAAAATTGAACAATAAGTTTAAAAGCATTTGGAAAAAGATGTGATCGTTTCAAGTGTATTGTATGTGTCTATATGTGTCTACACTGCCTGAAATCAGACCGTAGGGCTGTCTTAATCCGACTCGAATTGTTGTAACTGTTGAAAGTAATTTGTTAGATTTGCATTTGAATCACTCCTTGTTTCCTCATAAGTAAACAAGAAATCTACCGGAAATCAGGGGCATTTAGATGTACAAATGGACATTATACCTCAATTTTGAGTTATTTTTTCAATAAATACGCCGAAGGAAAAATGACTGACAAAACGGCTGAAAGTTGTGTTACGAAAACGTACTAAATCTCTTGTAGTTGAAACGATGGGTACTCTTTAACCATTTCGTTCTCACAGAATCACCACTTGAGGTTCGCCTGTCAGGAGGAAGCAGCCAGCTGGAAGGTCGGGTAGAAGTTTACTATAATGGAAGCTGGGGGACCGTATGCGATGATTATTGGGACGACAATGACGCCAATGTGGTCTGTCGAATGTTAGGTTTCGGATCAGCGTTGAGCTCACCTTGCTGTGCAGCCTTTGGACAGGGAACCGGTGACATTATCCTGGACAATGTCCAGTGCACTGGAAATGAATCCAATATTGCTGACTGTTCGCATAACGGCTATGGTGTAGAGAACTGTGTACATGCCGAAGATGCTGGAGTGACGTGCGCAGGAGGGGGTAATACATACATTTAGATTTTTTGTTTAAAAATCATTGGAAAGCTTTATAAAGCCATTAAACTTAGCATGAAAAAATACCATGAAATATACAAAATTGTCAAATATTCGGCGCGCTTCACACGCAAAATCCTGCATTGCAATTTTTCTGGTCGAAAATGTTTGACCTTTTTTCACTTTCCCCCCCCCCTCCAATCCGAAACACGGATCGACACCCCCGACAGTGCCTCCTGTTGTATCACGGCGAACGAAGTGAGCCCAGCCGAGCGCAAAGCACGAGGGCCTTTTTGAAATCTGCTTCGCATTCTTATGTTAGACATTTGATTTACCGAATTTTGCTACAGGATCTTGCTAGCAAAAATCAACCAATCAGCGTGTCTGTCTACTTGATCCTACGTTGAATATGCAATCCTACTGCTGGGGCCATGTTCACCCAGACTGTTGCTGTAACACAAAACGCGTTCACTATTTCACGAGGTGAAATGATTCCTACACGTAAATTTTGCAAGCCAAATTTGACCTTAAAAATATAATTTATTCCAAAATGCTTGAACTATTCTGTTCAAACAAGATCATATACTAATTTGCAATATAATGGTGTTTTTTAGTTACCAGCACAGATGGTATTTCTTCAACCCACCCAATAGTTGACATTGCCAAGACACATGAGCATAGAGCGCAATTTTATTGGTTGATTCAAACAGAGATCGGTCGTACTGTGGTCATGAATAAGATTTACTTCTCGGATGCGAAGCAGATCTCAAAAGGCCCTCATTCTGTCGTGCTCGGGTGGAAGCAGGGAGAGGGCCTTGTCAAAAGGCTACGAAGAAAGGGGCTTGGTTACGATAACAAATAGGAAGTGTATATATACCCCGCAGCTGGCAACAGAAAACAATTTTTTTCATTCGATACCCTTATGCCAGTAGCCAATCAGAAGGAGTCTAACAAATAACAGGCTTGCACAAGATACGCGCTTCACGCATGCAACAAACAGGGAAGAAATTCACTTCCCCGTCTGATTAGTAAACAAATCAAAACAAAACTGAAACTTCGAGTCCAGACAGAACTCGGACGCGTAAAATTTGAACTTTGAGAACAAAATAAGTCTAAAAGCGGGTTTCAGAGTAAAAGACCATTAGTGTTGTTTGTTTTCTGTCATTACCGATGTGTAAAGGGGAAAGAATTCAGTTTGAAATAAAGAGAAAATATAACATGGTAGTATGTATGTGTGATCACTATGGTAACGCGAGAGATTTTTTTGTAAAGACTATGGGCTCTGTTGACATAAATAGTTCATATTTTGATAAAACAAATTGAGTACATTTATACATTTTTTATTCGAACTATTATACAAGTGACTAGCTTACACATTTAAAAAAAAATCGCGACCTACTCTGAAATTGAATTGGCAGTGGATGTAAAGGAATTGGCAATCTATTTAATTGCAATAATAAAAAAAAACATCAAGCATAAATCGCCTAAAGAAAAAACGAATGTTTATTTATTTTTAATTTTTTTTCCGCAGTTGAAGTTCGCCTTGTCGGAGGAACCAACGATCGTGAAGGTCGAGTTGAAGTTTACTATGAAGGGAGCTGGGGAACAGTATGCGATGATTATTGGGACGACAATGACGCTGAGGTTGTTTGTCGAATGTTGGGGTTCGAGTCTGGTGGCAGCTCATCTTGCTGTGCAGCATTTGGACAAGGAACCGGCGACATAATCCTCGATGATGTCCGGTGCATTGGAAATGAATCCAATATCGCCGACTGTACTCATAACGGATATCGTCAACATAACTGTGGGCATAGCGAAGATGCTGGAGTGACGTGTGCAGGAGGGGGTAATACATTCTAATTCGATATGTCGATAATGGTTGTGTACAGGGTGGTCCAAAAAACAGTCGTATTTGCGGTTATTTCCCAAATTAATTGGTCGTCTTTATTCAGTTCTGATTTCTTTTTCTTGAGTAGAATGACACCAAGAACATGTATTTTGGAAGGGTACTTTTCACCTTAGAACCGTTTTGGTGAACCAATGTAGCTTTAGTATCTAATTTAAGTGTAATTTCTCTCCGAAGCAATCAATAGGGCGCCTCATTACTGTTTCAACGCTAGAAACACTGAAATGCACTGATTTGCAAAATAGCTTTTAAAATGAACTGACTAAACAACAATTGACGATCTCAAAGTTACGTTGCCCAACTAAAAAGGAAACAACAACAACAAATACTAGTAGACTGCTAGATGAATGGGAAAAGAATGATTTGTTATGGATAATAAAAAGAGGGGGTCATACATTGTGATTCAGTATGTCGATCATTGTTGTATACATAGTGGCCAAGAGAAATGGTTGAAATTACGGTTATTTCCCAAATTTATTGATTATCTTTCTTTAGTTCCGATAGACTATTTTGTCGTTACTAGAATGACATCAAAATAATTTTTATTGGCCGGGTTCTTTTCACCTGAGGACCGTTTTTGTGAACGAATATAAGCGTGGTTTCTAAATTAAGTGTACTTTCTCTCCGAAGCGATCAATAGGGCGCTTTATTATTTCACCGTTAAGAAATAAAACGACCGAGAACGAAAATTGACGATCTCAAAGTTGAGTTGCCCAAATAAAAAGAAAACAACAACAAAACAGACTGCTAGATGAAAGGTAAAAGGATAATTTGCTTTGGATAATAAAAGGGAAAAGATCAACATCTTTGATATAGTTGGTGAAAATATGGGATGACATTCAATTTCGGTGGTCACTGTACTCGTCATGGCAGCATGTATTAGTGGGACTAACAAAAAATAAGTAGTTTAGATTTTCATAATGTTGATATTTATATGTATAGATTAAATTTTTCAATTCACGTTCGTTTTCAAATGGTTATTACACAGATTTATCAAAATCACCACCAATTACATGATCAAAGTGGGAGTGATTGTTTAGGGATTGCCTACCTATTACACAGTAATACGAAAAAAAAAATCAAGAAATCCTCATTTGCAAAGAAAATAACTTGTTTTTTATTGATTTTATTTACATTTTCCTTGCAGAAGCTCCACTTGAAGTTCGTCTTGTCGGAGGAACCAACAATCGTGAAGGAAGAGTTGAAGTTAACTACGGAGGAAGCTGGGGCACCGTGTGTGATGATTTATGGGATATCAATGATGCCAATGTTGTCTGTCGGATGTTAGGGTACGAGTCAGCGGTCAGCGAATCTTGCTGTGCAGCATTTGGACAAGGAACCGGAGACATAATCCTGGATAATGTCCAGTGCAATGGAGATGAATCTAATATCGCCGACTGTTCCCATAACGGCTACGGTCAACATAACTGTGGACATGGCGAAGATGCTGGAGTGACGTGTGCAGGAGGGGGTAATATATTCTAATTCAATATGTTGGTCATGGTTGTATACATGGTGACCAAGAAAAACAGTTAAATTTGCGGGTACTTCCCAAATTGATTGGTCGTGGATCGTCGTCATTTAGTTCTGTTAGACTATTTCGTTTTTCGTGAATTGAATGACACCAAAATCATCTATTCTTTTTACGGGGACTTTTCACTTTAGAAATGTCTGGTTTTGGTTTCTAATTTAAGTGCAATTTCTCTCGGAAGCGATCAATAGGACGCCTCATCCCGCGCCTCATTAACGCTCTGCTGCTAGAAAAGCTGAATTGTATTGCATTTCGAAATTCCTTAACCATTGGCGTACGCAGGATTTTGCAAAGGGGGGTGTTTATCTGCGGAAAAATCCTAAGTCTAAAAATTTTCCAGTCTGCCCCAGCCGCCGAAAAGTGACCAATTTTTCATTCCAAATCTGAGGTCAAAACTTTTTCCCAGTCAGCCCATCCATCGAAAATGGATTTTTTTTCATTCCAAATCGGAGTCGCAAATTTTCCCGGTCAGCCCAGCCGCAGGAAGCTCGCTCGAGCGGGGGGGGGGGGGGGGGGGGTTTGAGGGGGGGTATGGCCTTAACAATGAAACCAATGAACGAAAATTGACGATCTTGAAGTTGTTTTGGTCAGTAAAAAAGTCAACGAATAAACACGCTACAAGATGAATTGGAAAGGATAATTTTTCTTGCAAAATGAAGGGAAAGAGATCACTATGTTTGATACATTAAGTGAAAATATGACATGACATTTTATACCCGTGGTCGCTGTACTGGTCACGCCGATATGTATTTCACAGCAAAATGAGAAACAAATCATGAAACCCTTATTTGCAAAGAAAATAAGTAATTTATTTATTTATTGATGTATTTTCATTAAGGAATTGATTTATTTATTTCATTTTATTGATTGATAGATTGATTTCAAAATTTCAAAATTTCGAACACCCCCCCTTTTGCTAAAGGGGGGTGTTTAACAATTAACACCCCACTTTCGCCAAACGGGGGTGTTTGAACACACCAAACACCCCCTTGCGTACGCGTATGGCCTTAACAATGAAACCAGTGAACGAAAATTGACGATCTTGAAGTTGTTTTGGTCAGTAAAAATGCCAACGAATAAACACGCTACAAGATGAATTGGAAAGGATAATTTTTCTTGCAAAATGAAGGGAAAGAGATCACCATGTTTGATACATTAAGTGAAAATATGACATGACATTTTATACCCGTGGTCGCTGTACTGGTCACGCCGAGATGTGTTTCACAGCAAAATGAGAAACATATCATGAAACCCTTATTTGCAAAGAAAATAAGTAATTTATTTATTTATTGATGTATTTTCATTAAGGAATTGATTTATTTATATCATTTTATTGATTGATAGATTGATTGATTTATTTATTGAATTATTGATTAGTTGATTGATTGATTGATTGATTGATTGATTGATATTTCCTCCGCAGAAGCTCCACTTGAAGTTCGTCTTGTCGGAGGAACCAACGATCGTGAAGGTCGAGTTGAAGTTTACTACGGAGGAAGCTGGGGAACCGTGTGTGATGATCTATGGGATATAAATGATGCCAATGTTGTTTGTCGAATGTTGGGGTACGAGTCAGCGGTCAGCGAATCTTGCTGTGCAGCATTTGGACAAGGAACCGGAGACATAATCCTGGACAATGTTCAGTGCAATGGAGATGAATCCAATATCGCCGACTGTACTCATAACGGATATCGTCAACATAACTGTGGGCATAGCGAAGATGCTGGAGTGACGTGCGCAGGAGGGGGTAATACATTGTGATTCAATATGTTGATCATGGTTGTATACAGGGTGGCCCAGAAAACAGTTAAATTTGTGGTTATTTCTCAAATTAATTGGTCGTCTTTATTCAGTTCTGATTTCTTTGTCTTGAGTAGAATGACATCAAAATAATTTTTATTGGCCGGGTTCTTTTCACTTGAGGACCGTTTTTGTGAACAAATATAAACTTGGTTTCTAAATTAAGTGTACTTTCTCTCCGAAGCGATCAATCGGGCGCCTTATTACCATTTCACCGCAAAGAAATAAAACGACCGAGAACGAACATTGACTATCTCAAAGTTGTGTTGCCCAAATAAAAATGAAACAACAACAAAACAGAATGCTAGATGAATGGTAAAGATACTTTGCTTTGGATAATAAAAGGGAAAAGATCAACATCTTTGATATATAGTTGGTGAAAATATGGGATGACATTCAATATCGGTGGTCACTGTACTCGTCATGGCAGAATGTATTAGTGGGACTAAGATATAAAAAGTAGTTTAGATTTTACTAATGTTGAATTTTGTATGTATTGATTAAATTTTTGAATTCACGTTCGTTTTCAAATGGTTATTACACAGATTTATCAGAATCACCACCAATTACATGATCAAATTGGGAATGATTGTTTAGGGATTGCCAACCTATTACAGCGCAATAAGAAAAAAAAATCAAGAAATCTTCATTTGCAAAGAAAATAACTTGTTTTTATTGATTTTATTTACATTTTCCTTGCAGAAGCTCCACTTGAAGTTCGTCTTGTCGGAGGAACCAACAATCGTGAAGGAAGAGTTGAAGTTAACTACGGAGGAAGCTGGGGAACCGTGTGTGATGATTTATGGGATATCAATGATGCCAATGTTGTCTGTCGAATGTTAGGGTACGAGTCAGCGGTCAGCGAATCCTGCTGTGCAGCATTTGGACAAGGAACCGGAGACATAATCCTGGACAATGTCCAGTGCAATGGAGATGAATCTAATATCGCCGACTGTTCCCATAACGGCTACGGTCAACATAACTGTGGGCATGGCGAAGATGCTGGAGTGACGTGTGCAGGAGGGGGTAATACATTGTGATTCAATATGTTGATCAAGGTTGTATACAGGGTGGCCCCAAAAAACAGTTGAAATTACCGTTAATTGCCAAATTCATTAGCTATCTTCATTTAGTTCTGATAAATTATGTTTCCGCGAGTAGAATGACACCAGGATCGTCTATTTCTGTTGGACGATTTTCATTTTATGGCCGTTTTTGTGAACCAAAATACTTTTGGTATGTAATTTACAAATGTTTTCTGTGGGAAGCTATTAATAAGTCGCCTTACCGATGCCCTGCTCAAAAAGCTGAAATACACTGCCTTTCAAAATCCCCTCTGAAATAAAAACTACTGAACGCAGATTGACAATTAATCAGATAAAAACGCGCTACTAGAAGAATGAAGAAAACGATTTTTTTCTGGTATATTGAAGGGGGAAAATCTAGTTTTTTCATACATTTAGTGTTTCGAGTGTTTTTCTAGGCCACACTCTATAACCATACCGAAATGACTATATTTTGATGAATGAATGCCATGTTTTTATATTTTGTTTTTATATATAAAAAAATCAGATTTATATCGAATTAGAAAAAAAAAACAATTATAGGAATATCTGATATTTACACTTCGAGTTTAGACTCAATTCGCCCAGCTGAAAGTTTTAACATAAAAAAACCACATGAGTTAAAATGTGATCTAAACAGTTACGCGTAAGAGCGGAATACCGTTCTTCTGAAAAACACTGAATAAGATTGATATTCGGCTGTTTTCGAGCACACGCCGTAGATGGCGTAAACTTCGAGATCGCGCTGCATAGACGTGTCCAAGTCATTTTATTGATAACTGAGTAATGCGTTCAGAATAATAGATCAACAACACTTACGAAGCAGCGGTCGCTTGCGCTCGGGTGAATGAACTGGTTATCTCATGATAACACGTCATCCTGGATAACTCTCGAAAGTTGAAGTTGATGACATAGATCTAGATCTAGTTACACACATAGATTATATACACACGCATACACACATACCTGTTGACCTACACACCATCACCAATCCATTGTCCATTTGTCTTCCGCCGTTTTATGTTATTGGTCTGTAATTGTCACCACTGTCTAACACATGTAGAAGATTACCATCAGTCGTCCAGTAGAGGCACAGAATAATCAAACAGCCCAAAAATATCTCATAATACGTTCCTCGCCAACATACCGTGCCGAACTCGCGATATTCGACAGAACGCCTGTATGTTACGTCTAAAAGGGACTGTTTCATTCAAATCATTCAAAATGTTTTAGCCTAATTACGTATTCCAGCATAAGTTCTTAAATTGTCAAGGCTCAATTTCTTTAATATTTTCGTAGAACGTGCTTCATACACTTCTTTTGATTCACGCAAATTTTCTAAGAAATTGAGCCTTGACAATTTCTGTAGTAATTTTTAAAAAAATGGTATTGCAGAAAAGAAAATTGCAGGCCACATGTATAACACGCAAGGCATCGTGATGCATGATGGGAATAAGGTTAATGTATTATTCATTAACTCTAAAAAGAGCGGAATACCGTTATATTGAAAAAGATTGGTATTCCGCTCTTACGCCTAACTGCTAAAAAAGGGTCATTTGGCCAGTGGTGTGTTTCTCTGATTGATGTCAACAGGGAAAGAATTAAATTTGAGATAAAAGAGAAAATTCGACATGACATTGATAGTTACCCGTGACCACTGTGGTCACGCAACTATATATTTTTGATATCAACCCCTTATCATTTATGTGACTATGGGGTAGTATTGATATCAATTTGGTATATATTGATTTATTTTTTAAAATTCACACTCGTGTGCAAATGGCTATTTTACAGATTTATCAAAATCATCACCAATTACATGATCAAATTGGGAATCGTTGCTTATTTCACAGCAATAAGAAAAAAAAATCATGAACCCTTATTTGCAAGTAAAATTACTTATTTCTTATCGGCAATGAATCCAATATCGCCGACTGTTCCCATAACGGCTTACGGTTTTTTTCTACAAAGTGATTATGAAGGTAAAAAACAAATGAGTGGTTATGCTGGGAGAGATTGCTGCAATCTTTGGGGTAAAGTAACCTTGATTTCTGAGCAAATTATCATAAAAAATAAGCAATCTGGGAATCGCACGGTTAATTGACAGTCCATCTGCTTCTTAGTGACTCTTAGGAAAAAGTATTTTTTTTTGTTTACGATTGTTCAATTGAATCGTACGATTGGAGAACAGATGCAATAGTAACTCGCACAGGGCTAATGATGTAGTATTTCGTCTACTCTGGTTCATAGTTTTTACATAAAGTCCATTATACCCTAGGTCTTTTTTTCAATAAATCTTGATCCCGACAGACATAAAATAAATAAAATGCAAATGGGCGCGTCAGTACCAACCAATGTATTACTTATGAAAATGTATTTGATAAGAAATCCGAAGATATAAATGCTTTGTTTGCTATCTATAGATTTATGATAGCTTACCAAACGAAACAACAAATGATAAAACACACAAAAAAATAATTAGATTATATATTAGCTTATTAAAGAATCGATACAACATGGAGAAACACAAGCACAAATAAATAGTTATTATAAATCTTTATTTAGGGAAAAAAGTGTACGTGT
>JZLH01S0184586.1:48039-61537 GCA_001188425.1 Eucidaris tribuloides | reverse complement strand
TGAAAACCTGTAATTCCACTTCAACTTGATCTAAAAATGGAAATTCCGTTCTGTCATAGAAAATAAACACAGCAAATACATGAATTCCATTTTGCAAAGGTGAATTCCATTGTTTTTTTAAATGAAAAGTAGATCTACATAGAACCAAAATAAACGGAAGGCACATGATTGCAGGTGACATGGACTGGTTTCAAAAGTCTGCCAAAAGTTTTATTTCTGTTTAAAATTTGAAATCTAAAACTGTCTCAAACCAAATATCATGTCTGGCTTGTCAAGTTGTATTGTAATAAATCATGACTCGATAAATACAAGCATTACATCGATCCGACGTGAGAATCTATGCGGCGCTTCAACCCACAATCACGTTACACCATAACATTACTACGGTTACAATCTCTGAATTTTTATTTAGTCGACTGTGCAATTGAAATTTGAAAAAAATGGTATAACTCACCCATATCCGGGATTTTCTTGAGCATTTCATCTGCACGCGTCTTCAGGGGATGTGTATTATCTATGGGAGTCGCTCGCAGTGATTCTCGGGTAATGTAATCGCAAATTACCGGAAGGTAATCGGAAAGTTCAAGTCAAAAGACGTGATTCCAGTTTGATCCAATCGAGCAACTACAAGCGCAGGTCCGTTCATGGCGTGCAGATCGCGCACGCGCAATTGCTCGATCGGATCGAAATGGGATCGCATCTTTTGACTTGAACTTTCCGATTACATTCCGGGTCATTGCTGCGAGCGACTCCACATAGACATACCACGCAAACAACTTAGTCGTGCAATTCCGTGAAGAATGAAGTCTCAAGAAAATCTCGGATTTGGGTGAGTTCTACCTTTTTTTTCTAAGTTTTAGCAATGCTCTGCAACTATAAAGATATTGAAGTGTCTGTGGGTGGTAAATTCAAATTATAATATCGTTGTAACAAGAAGCACCGCACACAATCGCACCTCGGACCGGTGTCGCAACCCAACACATAGTCCAGAGTCTGTTCTGCCAATGGGGATTTTTTTGTGCACAGCCCAGGTTTCTACTATATGGGATCTGGATCAAAAACGATCAGTGATGCATAGCAAAGGCACTCACAAAAAAGTCCCCCATTAGTACAGTTGCGTGTATGCATGGTATGTGGTCCATATCCTGGACCACATACGTAGTCGTAGTAGATGTGTCGCAACCCACAAGAACAAATGTGTATAACGTTAGATCTAATGACTTGTGTATAGTTGAGACGCTGTCGTGTTCGCGATAGCGTTTCATGACTTGAGGCTAATGACTCGAGGACTGAGTAGAGATCTATTCTAGACCTACTCATTAAAGTTGAAATTATTGCATATTGTATTCAGAAATACAATTTTGGCCAGGTACAAGAATCACACACAGTCACAGACGAAGTCAAAGCACACTTTCATTTACCTCGACGGCCCGCACGTGAGCATGCGTGCGAGTCTGTCGAGGCTACACTTTCGTGAGTGTGTGACGCGTGTCAGTGTGCGACTGTCACTAGGGTGTCTGAAAGACTTTCAATTTTCACAATTTTTGTACCTTCAGATTTATTTTGTTTGCATTTTTTAGTAAACATGGTAAACATGTAGCTGAGGAAGGCATGTTTCAAATTTGGGAACTAACCAATGTTCCTATCAAAAGATATGTCCAGATAAATTTAGGGTCTTTTTCTTGCATGTTTCCTTGGGATCAGCACAGAAATGTAGCACACACGGACCTGTTCACACTGGCCATATAGCTTCATTGGCTAACAACACAGATGAAGGGCAAGGGGTACTTCGAGAGCCTGGCGGGGGTTTATCCTGTTGGATATGAGAAAAACAAAGTGTACAGGGGGATTCCCCATGTTTGAAATATTTTTCATGTAACCATGATCACCCATACTGTGGAAATGACGGAGCAGAGAAGGTTTGTTTTTGTTTTCTCGGTGTGAACACGTCCATTATATCCAAACTTGGGAAAAGATGGAGCAAATGATAAGCTTTAATTTGATACCAAATTCAAGGACACTTTTACCCAGGATAAACATTCTAAAAGGTTGAAAAGGTGAGATTTGACAACAAAAGTATGACCATTTATTGACTTGTGCACACAGCAATGGGATTGTGTATTGAACATATAGATTCTATATACACGTATCGCAAGAAAAATGTGATAGGCATTCAGACACCCTACTGTCACTGTGAATGTGATTTAACGTTAGATCTACACTGTCAAATGTCAAAATAAAAAAAGTTAAGACTATTCGAAAATGTCATCAATGCCAATAAAAACAAATCTAAATCACGACAACGGCATGTGGAATAAAGAAATCATGCCTCATTTTTCACAGTATTGGCCGGGGGAAAAGAGCGAAAACAAAGTCGTACGCGCGTTGAAGCACATCAACAGACACAGAAACGCACATGTGGGACTATTATTTCACTGTCCCGAGCGGTTTTAGTTGATCGTTCGCTGTCTGTTGATCTTCTTCTGAGAGAAGTTGAAGATCAACGCATCACTGATGAATTTATTTAGATCTACACGTACCTTGTTCAGAATATTTTAAAGAGTTTTACTTACAGTCACTTCCTCCTCCATCTCTGTTTCGTTTATTTCTGCCCGGATTTACTTGTCGGTTCTTGTCCCATCGGCGCGACACAGTACAGTGCAGAACGATAATAATTTTTTGTTGATTTTCGAGCCCGCTTCGGGGAGTAGGCGTGGCCTAATTAGTCAGTGGGCTCGTTCAACAAGATTGAAAAATAAAAGTTCGCTGACAATTGTCAGTGAGCTTCGTGCAACGGTAATTTAGTCAGCGCTGACAGTTGTCAGCGTTGACTAAATTAGTCAGCGCTGACAACTGTCGTCTGACTAAATGTTAGTGAAACACCCCCCAGATTTCATGTGGTGTTTCTAAACAACAGTTACCCAGCCAATCCAGGTGTAACAAAATAAACATACAGAATTATTTATCTCATTAAAATATAACTGGCCATGTAACTTTGAGATGTGCATAATCAAGCAACTGTTGAAGACTTCTCACTTCAAACCATGTTTAACCATGCTTTGATAAGAAAGTGTGTGTATTTTTAGATTCATTGTTTGTAAATTTCACAGGACAGGAGTGAATATCTCGTGAAATTATAAACAGAGACACAATACAATGCAGGTGACCACGTAGGCCTATGCCTTGATGCATTTTCCCAATTAGAAAAATCCCAAACAAAGTTGACCCAAAAAACTCTTGTGGATGTTTTATTATTAGGATTCTATTATCACAATGACACACCCACTCAACTGACCTGTCAATTTCTGTACTTTGTTGACATATTTTGATGACTAGTTTGTGACCCAGACCCCCAGTATCACATGGCTGTATAAATGTCTGGATGGAATTTTTTTCAGTTTATACAGCGTGTATCAAAAAAAAAGTAGACACTCAGAAAAAAATTATTACGCAAATATTTCATGATCTAGAGATTATTTTTTGATATGAATATTTTACGCTTGGGACCTAACTATCTGATGGACACTATTGGTATTGAAAGTATTTCACGCATGAGTGAGCACAGGCCACTGTTTGTCGCAATAGGCCAAAATGCATTTGCGCACAGAATTGTTGTCTTATAGTCAATGTTTAATGCCACACAAACGGTGCTACAGAAGCTCTCACCTGATGTGCACAAGGATGAAGTCCTCAGGCATGCCTCACAGAAGTTGTAATATCAATTTTCTGGCAAAAAAAGACAAAAATGAAGCAGTGATTCAGAAGTACCCCCCTAAAAACGGAGAAAATGTCATGTTTGCAAGATGAAACTGTGAACTGAAGAAAATGGGCATTTTCTTGTTTTTGAAGGGGGTAGGGTGGGTTGTATCTGAATCATTGCTTCAATTCTAAATCCTCAGCATGCTCAGAGAAGGGCTTATATCAATTCTGTGACAAGAAAGACTAAATGAGCATTATTTTAGATACAATTACAACCCCCAACCCCTGAAAAAAGAAGAAAAATGCACTTTTTTTTTAAAGTCACAGTTCATCTTGCAACATGACATTCTCTTCTTTTTATGGGCGGTATATCTGAATCAGTACTTCATTTTTGTTCTTTTTGTCACAAATGATATTAGCTCTCTTCTCTGAGGATGCTGAGGATTCAATCCTTGTGCACATCAGTTTGAGAGCTTCTGCAGCACCGGTCTGAGAGTTAAACATTGATTATAAGAACACAATTTCTGTGCGGCAAATGCATTTTTTGCCGATTGCACAAAAGCGGGTTGTGCTCACTCATGCGTGAAATACTTTCAATACCAACAGTGTCATCAGATAGCTTAGGTCCAAGGTAAAAATATTCATATCAAAAAATAATCTCAAAATCACGAAAACAATTTTTAATAATTTTTTTTCTAAGTGTCTACTTTTTTTTGATACATGCTGTAGAGCAAATTCTTGTTTGTTTTCTCACTGCCCTATTCCTAGATAGCCCAATTTCGAATAAGGTAGTGTAAAAGTGGAAATTTTTGCACAATTAATTTTTCACGCTTGCAGAGTTTGGTGACATTTTACGTGTTTTTAATTTCGTGGAGAACCGAAATACACAGCACGCAACCACAAGCGTCGGCGCTGCCTCTGCAACCAGCTACGCATGTACACACTGTGCAAGTACGAAAGACACTGAAAAAGCACAAATATCAATTGATTAGCTTTGAAAATTAAATATCTGTGTGTTTTTCTTTTCGCGCTATCATCGGTGTGCACAAAACGTGTGAAAATTTCCACAACGCGAAAGACTCCACGTTTACAGTATTTGGAAAACTATCTGAATGGTATTCACATGTGCGCAATAACAGGTCTTTGTGATAGACTATAAAGTGGAGTCAACTACAAGCAATCTAACTACATCAAAACAAAACACACACATGCATGCACACACACACACACACACACACACACACACACACACACACAGGACACTGTCTGAAATCAATACTGCCAAGCTGTTTATAATCAGCATACCCCCCAACAAAAAAGTTAAAGTGTTCAGATTACAAAATTTTGAAAATCATTTCCTAAATGACCACAGAACTCACTGCGCAATACATGCAGATTTCAAACACACTGAGAATTTTGTAAGGGGGAAAAACTTGGTCAAGTTCTATGACCCCTGCCTTAGTCAAACATCCAGTGATGTGTGACGAGTCCGGTCTTGGACTCGAGACCGGACTCGAGTCCGTTTTTGCCGGACTCGGTCTCGGACTCGGACTCGAAGGTTCATGACTCGGTCTCGGACTCGGACTCGGGGCCTGTGACTTGATGACTCGGCGTCGAGTCCGGCTCGAGACCGGGGCATGTTGGCGCTATACTGCAGTTTCCGCGAAACTGAGTTTCGTATCCTAACCCGGGATCAAAACGGATCTCGGGTTCCATTCGTGGTACATATTACACATGATTTGTGTGTACATACACACCACTTTACACTACACAATACACAATTTGCTGCCCAATACACTATTTGCTGCCCAATCAATCAATAAAATTGTATCTTCTTAACAAACTAAAGAATATGATGAAGCAAAAATGTGAAATTTGTCACTGCCACTATTATTGAACATTTCCGATGAATACCAACTTTAGCAAGCACTTTGAAAGGATAGTACCTCTCAACTTTTTTTAAATGTATCAAGTACTGTTGATCTCCAAATTTATTATTTAATTTCTTTGAAGATATTTTGGTAAGATTATGGTAACTCAAGTTACAGACAGTTCTGTGTGGCTGAATTTAACTTGTATGTATTAGTTCCCCCAATCTAGCAAAATATTTACTCATATTACATTTCCACATATTGAAGGTTTTGTGGGAATTTTGCTTATAGAACAAGGAGGGTGTTGACAAACAAGTGAAAATGTTACGAAGTGATTGATGCTGCATTCTAAAGACACAGATACAAGGGCTTTCTTGATAAACTACATGTAATTTTAAAACTAAAATAACTACATACCATCGTCCGATGTAATTATTTTGTAGGTTTGTTATTTTTTTATTTTGAAATTGAATGATGTGTTGATTCATTTGAATAATTCTTTAGTAAGTATAGGTCCCTACAGATACATGTACAGTCCAACCTGTCTTAGCGGCCACCTCTCTGTAGCAGCCAACCTGTCTATAGTGGCTACTAAAATGATTCCCTTGGAGACAAATCATGTGTTAAAGAACCTGTCTATAGCAGCCACCTGTCTATAAAGGCCACATTTTTTGTTTCCCTTGGATGGCCACTGACAGTTTTTACTGTATTTTGAATGAGATACTTTTTTCTAATTAATTAATATTGCACATGTGCCGGACTCGGACTCGGACTCGGACTCGGACATGCCGGACTCGGTCTCGGACTCGGACTCGAAGGTCCATGACTCGGACTCGGACTTGGACTCGGAAAGGCCGGACTCGGACTTGGACTCGGACTTACTGGACTCGGACACATCACTGGACTGCAAACATCCCATAAGTGAATTAGCTGACATCTGGAAATGTGTGCAGTAAAGATTAGCGAATTGCCCTCCCAAAGGATAAAGGAACTATAACTGGCAAAATTCCCATTCTATAAGTCCAACACAGCACGGTTAGCAATAGTGCAATACTATACGGTCTTGTAATAATACACATCGCTCAATGGAATCATTTTTTTCTCTTTCTCTCTCTCCATTCCATCGTTTGGGAACATCTGCAGACATATTGATCAGTGTCTGTGGTGCTTTTGAAATTTGATGGCCATTACTAATAACGTATGCAGGACCTTGTATGTGAAGCCTCCTGCTTCAGATTATGATTGAATAATGATCAAATTAGATTGTGTGAAATGATGAGACTCAATGGTTCATTCAGCGGTTTCAGTAAGTCACACAAAGGGAAAAAAATAATTTTAGCTTAAATATTCACTCAGTATCTGCCAGAGATATTGGACGCTTTTGTAGTATAGCCCAAACTGAGCCTTACACTTACAATATAATTAGTCCCGTGCCCAGCCCCCCCCCCCCCCAACTCCTTGTTTCAAATTCTTACAGATACCCCCTTTAAGTCGAGAAATAGGTCAGGATTTTGACCCGTCACAGGCATTTGGAAGAGAAGCCAGCAAAGTTACCCCCTTAATGAAGGAAGAGTGCTCAAACTACCGTATTTGGGACCTTATTTCAGGATAGGGAAGATTTGAAAACTACCCCTAATTAAACATTATTTTGGGGGAAAATGCTAAAAGACTTCCTATTTCAATGATTTTTCTGGATTTTTTTTCTGAGCTGAGCCCCTAAAATATAGTGTACCCTTTTCCCCAAAAAATCAGGAACAGGCATATGGTACAGTTGACCTAGGAACAGTGATTTTCCGTTTCAACAAAAGGCCTTTCCCGTTTCCAAAAATCTGGAATTCTGTTTCAACTTGTCTGAAAAATGGAATTTCTGTTTTACCATAGACTTTGTATAAATGGAAAAAAATGACAATTCCGTTTACATAAAACTAGAAACAAATATTTCTCGCTGTTTCTGTGTTTTTGCGTCAACTTTTTCTAATTTTTGTTCTGAGTTTCGTGTTTTTTCCTCTCAAAAACTAAAAATTTTGCGAAAAAAGATGTTTTCTGTGATTTTCCTCAATTTGTTGATTTTCCGGAAATTCGTCGTTTTTCCGTTAGTCGCAGGAAAATCACTGTCCCTATTGACAGTGTGTGTGTGGTTTTTTTGGGGGGGGGGGTTGGGGGCAGGGATCAGTCACATACAAATTAACAATGTTTCAGCATGTCGGCAGTTTGGTAAATTTATTTGCAGATTTGCAGTGAAGGATATTCACAGGCATTCAGTGCGATTTAGCTCCCAAAATTATAAAGGAAGCTCCACCCCAACCCCCTCCCCTCCCCCTCCAAAAAAATCACAAATGATCCCTTCAAATTTTTGTATTATATACAATAAACTACAATGATGAAACTAACGATATGACAAGGTAAATAAAATGTTCATTCAAATCAGTTATGTGGTGGGTATCTCTACTTGCTGGTGAGCATATACTGTAGGCCTAGCTGACAACAGCGACAGAACTTTGCTAAATTGTTCAAGTCCTTGCATGATGTACATGTATGGTTCACGACTTTACGTAATAGACCCACATTTCTTCGGCATTGTTTTAGTTCTCACCTTCTACTGATGTAATATATTCGGCCACACCCCCTATCCACATTCCACATGGGGGATAGTCTGATTCTCAAACCCTACTCGCTGGCGCCTGGGCAGCAAGTTCTAAAAGTGCCTAGTCTTATTAATAGACATACTAGTTTGATTGCGCAAGGAGAAAAAAAAATAATACGGCCTGTAAAACAGGCTACATAGGGGATGTAATAAAATTATAAACAAAATGGCAAATTAGATTGTCTTATCTAATTGTGGGCATGATCATATTGTGTCATGAATTAACAGCTATAGACTAGGAGTGCTGAATCATGAATGACAGTATGCCAAAATTGTTCCCTGTATGTTCCTTGTATAACATGTAATTAATTACCCTCTCTAGTCTAGTAGGCCTAAGTAATTAATTTTGGCATGTCATAAGATTTTGACTCCAAATCCATCAAAACTGCATGGATGTGATAGTTGTATCTACTACTATTGTACACTACTGCCTAAGTCATATTCTTTTCATATTTTCTTTCTACATTTTCCAACCCCCAACCTTGGCCCCTGCAAGTACAACCACATTTATACTCTGATCAAAGTTGTCAGTAATCACCTTACACTAAACATGAACTTTCTACATCATTCACTTTCGACCATATATGTGTTTATATTTAGAAACTTTGGAACACATAACAACCCTGTCCCTCTTCATCAATCCTAGGCACACCCCCACCTGACACTTCCACCCTGATACTCCCACCCCTCCCCTCCTAGTATCAATATTATTCATGTGACTATTCTGCCTGTGATCACTGACGAACATGATAATTAATAAACACATGATCCAGATTCACTGTTAAAGTTTACTGTAATCACTTTCACACAGTTGCCTTTACAATCATGATTGCAAAACACGATTGAAATCATGGCAATGAGAGTGACCGACTATATACACTAGGAATAATCATCATGGACAGCAACACAATTAGAATTTGATATTCCAGTGAAGCGACATGGCTTTGTTTTTGGGTAAACTGTCAATCAATCGCACAACAGATGGATCACGCAGCTGTGACACAGCTGTAATGAACTAAAGCTATTGGTATTCCAGCAGATGTTCATGAAAGGTCATATCATGTGAGCTCTGCCTCCCAAATCGTATGTTACAGGTCAAACCGTTCACACAAGGAAAAACAAGATGTGATTTGGGAGAGTCGTGATTAGGAAACACGAATGTCCAACAACTGCTCTGATGATAATTTCATGCACTAACCCTGACCTCAACCCTAACCCTAACCGAAACACTAATACTAACCCTATTCTGAACTGGAAGCCAAATAGCAACCATAACTCTAACTCTTTGTCTTCTGAGATATTCAGCGTGTTTCTATTGAGCCTACCGTACTTATCCGGATAAAATTTAACGGGCTAATAGCGGAGAAGGTCTGTTTCTATTGGATTGCGTTTTCCGGAAAGCACCATTGATCCTAACGGAATCGTATGATTACCGGCTAAGAGTGCATTGACCTGGGTTGCCGCAAGGTATTGTGGGATTACCGAGGTCAAATTTATGCTCAAACACACGCGCGCTGCGCCAGGGGTCATGTATTCCGATCACATGATTTTGTTTATTTCCGCTTTCTCACCGGCAAAAGACGGATAATAGCGGAGGTCTGTTTCTATTGGGCTCTTCTCCGCTAAAAGACGGATAATGGCGGAGAAGGTCTGTTTCTATTGACGTCTTACATGTACGGTATCTTTCTCCGCTATTATCCCGCAAAAAGCAGGATAAATACCGGCGAAACTTTCTCCGCTAAAAAGACTGATAATGGTGGAGGTCTGTTTCTATTGAGATCTTCTCCTCCATTAGCCGGTTGCATCCGGAAAACTAACTTCAATAGAAACACGCTGTATGTCACCAGGGCAACTGTTGCCCGTAGCCTGTTCTACAGCAGGCGTTATTTACTTTCTTCTCCTTACGCAATCAATCTGGTATGTTTAGTAGTAAGACTAGGCACTATAAGAACTTGCTGTCAGAACAATCTCGTGCTGGTGCACTCAAGTGGGCCATTCGGGCCCAGGCGGAAGCAAGTGGGGTCTGTGAATCAGGTCTGTGATCGGCGATCACGATCACAGTGATTGGCGATTACAATCGCTTTTGCAATCAAGTTTTTGCCACCATGTGAACCTGAAAACGGTCTGGATGTTGTGCTGACAATGAACCTAATACTTTCTATATTTAGCTGCTCCCGGGAGTGAAGGTTGTTGTTTATTTCGGCAAGGTGGTCCCCAGACGATGACTGACACCATCTAAATTTTACCTCAACAAAATGATCTCGACAGTTGCGGTTGCCTCTGGATTATCAGCAACAACTAATACACTTTGATGACTCAGATGCAGAGAACAGCGACTATGTCTAATCATCAGTGTTTTGTTTTATATTTTTTTTATGCAACCCAGACGTACACGTATGATATCATATTGTACACTTGTACATGGGCAAACATGCACAGAGCATTATCTGCCCTGCGTTTCGGAAAACATAGGCCTACAACTATTACATTTTAACTTATTTTTATAAAGATTTTGAACATCACAAAATGCTCATTACAATAACTCAGTGACTGTGTGAAAATAGTTAGTTTGTAAAGTAGAGAGATTTTGACAGTATTTCCCTTCTAAAAACATCTTGCATTTCATTCCTTTCCAAAAGGCTTTTGGAAAATACAAAACGTGATGCAGAACTATTGACTACCGGATGATGAAAGGGAGGACGCTTGCATAAGACTACAAGGTATGGAGAAATGTCTACTAGGGCTGGCTGATGTTTGGATAATATTGAAATTAGTCCATGTTAAAAAAAAATATCGAATACACGATAATGATGTGATGATTATTTCAAAATATCACCAGAGGCACGATATGGCACAAAAGACCGTCGATTATGAAAACCTAATGGGGTAAATGCATGCACTGCAGTGGGAGGGACCAAGAATTCCCCATTGCTAAGAATACTGTACACATGAGAGATAAAAACATGGAGGTAGGAGTAATAAGAGAGACCTCCATGCTGTTCAGCTATCAAACTTGTGGTAGTGCAAGAGCAGTGGTGCATTTAGTATTTTGTCAACAAATCTGTCAACACACTGTCAACCAAAATGCCATTTATAAACAGTCGGCACCACAAATTTCCAGATCTACATGTAGTTACAAGAGGATCTACAGAAAGCAACATTGTTTTGACCACATTTTGATAACATTCTTAAAGAGTGCACTGTCAATTTAAGCCTACAACAGATTCATCTTATTTTAAATCTGTTTTCCAACTCAGGCGATAAATCATGTTATCGAGGATGTTTTTCCACGATTATCGAATGAGGTTTAGTTAGATCAAATTTCGCCACCTCTAATGTCTACATCCCCACAAATATCTGAAAATAACAACCATCAGGGCTGTTCTAATTGGGGAAAAAAATTGTGATACTAAATTGTGATATTAAATGCAGCAACCTAAAATCATGATATTACCGCACTTTAGAAAACTCTCAATGCGCATGCACAATGGGCTTGTTTAACCGTTCTCAGCTTACAGTTTGGTTGAATTACATGTACAGTGTACACCGAGCAGGTTAATTTGCAAGTGGCTGGGAAGTTGCATGTAAAATTCATTTCTTGCAATGTTTTGGGTGAACTTACGTAGTTGCTTAGCAACTTTACTGTAAAATCATGATCTTTCACTGGTAGAGTCAATGGCCCCAAAGAATCAACTTACCTTGACTTCTGTAATAAGTATTTATAATGTCAAGTTGTTGCCAATGTTAAAAAATGTCAACACAAAGCAAAAATGCCACCTCCGTAACACCCACACAGTCAAGAATTTTAATTCATAAATTTATTTCGTGTAAATTTCAATGGCCATGCCAACAATGAATGAACTTCATACCAAGTGGTACTCAACGATCCACAACATGGACAGTGACAAACATATAATTATGTATATTAAAAATTGGCCTTTAACATGAGCCCAATGTGGTAAGTACACTATATCACAACACACTATTTTGGTAATAATGCATCTGCGCCAAACTATTACATTATGTATGACTATGAATTATTTACGAGCTCGGGTCAGGCTGGGTTAAAAATATGAACTACATCTTTTGCCGGCAAGAGGAGGAATGGAAAGGGTTTAACAAGCGTGAACACCACACTGTTCTCCCATGCTAATGTGTCAAGATATGTGACCTCAACAAGCACAGGCAAGACTGCCTTTTCCCTGCACAATAGCAACGGTAATTTGGCACTCAAGCACACACTTACAAATACCACAAAGACTATGAAATGTACAACATCGCGAGCATTCTTCTTAACGGTCAATTTCTCTCACAGCGGTAAAGAAATCACATGCACACAAGATTGTTTGCAAACTATTTCATATTATGTGTCAAATTCAAGCAGAGAATTATAAAGGTATTTACTGCAGTTATTTATGGGAGAGAAGTCAATTTCATGGTCATATTTGTATAAGCTTCAAGAGGTCTCAGGCACGACAAAATGTATGCATTCCCAAGATTGTGCCCATGAAGGCAATAACACAGGTGTACCTACGTGTAGCACTGTGCAAAATCTACATTTATGCTATGGTACTCTCTAAATGAATAATATGATATTTATTGAATTATTTGAGCAAAAATATTTTGGTAAAGATTTTAATATCTTATAAAGCTGAAAGTGAAGTGCTAGTTTTATGCTTAGTTTTTTAAATTAAAGTAGCATTGTAACATTTTTAGCTTTATGAACTCTGGAAATAATTAAAAACACTAACGTAAAATACGAAAAATTTGTTTACAATGTATTCATGCGGTATTTGGCTACATGTGACCTAGGTACACCACATACTGTACATTTACATGAACTGGCCATGCTCAGCTCTTAGACAGGCTACAAAGTTAGTCTCGTTATCAGACTCTTTTAATTTACATTTTTGGAGAAAGAAGAAGAAGAAGAAGAAGAAGAAGAAGATGTCCACTAAGTTTGACAGCTACTGTCAGCAAAACCACGAAAACATTGGTGGAGTTAAAGACCCAAGTTACATGTAACATTGTGTAGCTTTGAGTTCAAAAAATTATCAAACTTTGATGTCTCAGGCATTCTCAGCTACAAAGTAGTGCTTCATAGTAAACGGTCAAATTCCTAGAATACAAAAGCTTGGAAAGTTATGCTGCCACTGGCAAGATATGCATGATTAAACATCACCCTTGGAATTACCACTTTAGTGGAGTATAAAATAGCCCATATTTACACACAGAAGTCTGTGGGAAGAAATGGGCAAGGTGAATCTGGTCAACCTGAGTACAG
>JZLH01S0184586.1:23085-41919 GCA_001188425.1 Eucidaris tribuloides | reverse complement strand
TAATCAGTTTACTCCTCATCAGAGACACACAAACACACACAAACACATACTGTACACATACACACAAACACACACACATATACACACACACATACACACACACACAGACACAGACACAGACACAGACACACACACACATACAAATTATACACACACAAACATACACACACATATACGGTATACACACACACAAACATACACACACATATATACACACACACAAACATGTATGCAAACATCTAGACATACATGTACAGACATATATGCAATTTTATACACACAACAGACATTCACACAAAACATACACAAGAAACAAATTCAACATATTTATGTTAAAGAGTTGTCCTAGTACCAAAAAGTGCCCTGCCCCTCCCTAGGCTACGTACCCCACCCCCCCCCCAAAAAAAAGGTCAGTCATAGTCTTTAACAGGCACTTTCTTGCATGTTGAAAAATAATTCTAAAATTCTGGGAACATGAGATAATATATGTATGTACATAAAACTTGACATGTTCTTGCAAACTTTTTTTCTGCTTCCTTTTCCCCCCTACTGATCAGTGTTTTATGAAGGGCAAAGGGGGTAGGTTTTTATGGTGGATATGGGAATGGGGATAATAACTCCTGTGTCAATGGATTGGTTAAGTTGTCAACAGACTCCATAATTTATGCATCTTTTATGAACTGGCTGGGTCATTTAATTGTTATTGACTTAGTTTCACACATGAAAACAAGATCACAGCTACATGTAGCCCGCTCTAGGTACACGTACTGTAGTCAACTCAACATGGGAAGAGTAACAAACATCAAGGGTCACGGAATAAAATGCAATTTATCGCCTTTTAATAACATGTAATGCCCCAGTGCTTTCCTTGCCTGACAGGAATTTGGCATCAGAAAGCAGTATACAGGTGTGCAGCAAAACATTTCAGTTTTCATATCAGTATTTACTGTTTCAACAAGTTTTTTTTTATATACTGAATATGATCATAGTAATAACTTTATAAGCAAATAGTTCTCTTGTACTGTCTTTTTTTCCTATTCTTTTGGCACTCATTGAGGCATAACACCCATCCCTGCATAATTAAATGCATGATCAGTGGACGAAAAGGATATCATAGACTTATTAACACTGCAAACGTGTGTTATTAAGATATGAATGGCCATTGTATTGCAGATGTAAATATATGTGTATGGGAAAGTACAGGAATATCTGTTATATCACGAAAAATCATACAAACAAGTCTCATCAAAACAGGTTATTCAAATCTACAGTTTAACTTTTAACATGCCAGAGAATTTTAACCTGTATGGGCTTAATGTGTATTATTTGGTGGAGACTTTGACACGTTAAGAGTTAAAGGTTTAAAATTTACCCACGCTCAAATTATTCAGACAAACGGTCAGTTGATGACAAGAAATTGAGTAAAAGAAATCATTTAGAGTAAACCTGAGAAAGAATAAAAGTAAGAGGAATATTTAGGGAAAGTAGGCAAGCAAGTAAGAGAAAGAGAAAAAAGGAAAGAAAGAAAGAACAATACAACAACAAAAAATATCATATCAGAAGAGCATTCAATTCTAATTTTCACCCACAGCTGTAAGTTGTGAAATTAAAGAAGAAAGAAAGTCAGGCCTTCTTGTCTCGTAATTCCGTTAAGAATACATTGAAAAAGCGTTCTATACCAAAACTCACTTATTCGGGTCTTCAGAAAGTGAATTATACGATATCAAATGTGAGACGCAATGACTGCTCCGTAACGTTATAGTGATCGCCATTTTCATGTCGCAAGTGTGCACCATCCGGGAGATTGTGACGTTTTCGCGGAGAACTCCGAATTTCAATGTCCCGGATGTCCGCACTGCGTGTACGTAGTTTGGTAGCAGTTCAGCATTCGCGATGGTGTACTGCCAAGCGTTTGGATGCTCTAATGCGTCTGGAAAAGGTTTGGAAAAATCTTTCCACACAATTCCTAACAAGGAGAAAGATGCTGAGTTATTTCAGAAATGGGCTGCGGCGATGAAGGTGGAGAAATTTCTCGATCCTGGGTACAAACACAGTCGGCATGATGTGATCTGCAGTGACCACTTTCTTCACGATGACTGGGAAGTCGACTTGCGGGCCAAACTCACCGGGTCAAAGCCGAGGAATTTGCTGAAGAAAGACGCCGTTCCTTCGGTGTTCCAACATCGACCGGCCTTACCCGTGCGTGAGAGAACAACCTCACGAATTTCGGCATTGCAGTCAAGAAGGGTGAGTAAATTATGTCGTTTTTATATCATATTATAATCTATTTTGTGTGGTCATGGTGTTGCTTCTTTCTCGCACGTGTGCGAGCGGCGTTCCCCATGTTTACATTTACTAGCGCTAGTCTTGCTCGTAGACCGAGATTCCCTCCCTAATGCATCTCAGCGTGCATCGCGTGCTAGTGCATCTCTGTACACTTGTTCGTGTAACTTGTGCAACTACGCCAAGGCTATGGCTATCACTGCACTGTAACTATGTGGAAAGTGAGTGCAATGATAATCTGCTGAAGATGAGCTGAGCTAGCTGAACTACCTTAGCTGGAGTCGTGCAGTAGATATAACGTTAGACCCCTACTACTACTACTAGTTAGAAAGCTAAAGATCTAACACAAGATCTATCTAAGTTAGATCTAGCATTGTACTGCAAATGTCTATTTTTTTTTTTTTTATACTGTTGGTCGGTCAGATTATTATTTATTTTTACCAGAATTGTTTGTTTTACATTTTTTCAATGGAAGTTGTGACATGTTTTCTTGTTGTGAATTATAAAAAGAATGAAAAATGAATTATAAAAAGAATGAAAAAAAAATGAATAAATGGGTTGGCCCCATTTATTGAGTCGTTCGATCGAGTACAATACCAGACATATTTTATTTTTATTTTTCCTCTTTTTTTTGTATTTTATTATTATTATTATTTTTTTTCTTCTTTTTTTTTTTGGGGGGGGGGATTCTTATTGCTATTGGGACTCATGATTCACAGGAAAATATGGGCATTTACTGCGACCTGACATTGTAAGTAGGCCTACATGTAGTTTTATTTTGGAAGATTGATTGGGTAAATCAGTGATTAATGAGTACCAAATTATTTTTTTTTGAAAAGTAGTTTCATAATTTGCTTTTTATTAACAACATTCCTGCCACTTTTTTATTCCTATTTTTTATGTGTGATTTTGTTCACCAAACATTGTGATTTTAAGTTGACGAAAAATGAATAAAATTAAATACAAAATGTAAAGATCTTTTTAGCATTCTTTATTTTCCGTAAAATGAAGCTTATTATACAAGAATTGATTTACAAGTAATCAAACATTTTAACACTGAGGTGTGTTCACTGTTATCAAATTTCTACCATTAAGTACATGTAAAAAAACCCAAAGGTCATGCAAATTATTGTGCCATTTGTCACACTTTGTAGGAACTATTTATTGTGCATTACGATGAATGAATGCTTTGATAGAGTTCGGGATTTGCAGGCCAGTAAACTTCAAAATGAATGGAAACAGCTCATCACACAGTTGTGAAGATAGTATAAGTATCACAAAACCAAGCAGTAGAATACAAAGTTTTTTTCTTGACAGTTAAACCTCAAAATGTAACCATGATCCACAATTTGAGCAAAATTTAAACTCGCTGAGAGAACAATATTCTGGTAGCATATCGTTCTTAGTTATTTTTTTAGAAAACAAGTTTGTGACTAAAACTTTCAACACACCATTTTATCATTTGGTAATGAAGGTGATGGTCTTGCAAATCCTGAAATCTGTCTTTAAATAAAATGTTGTGGTTGTCTTCTTTGGATGTGGCAGTGGCATGGACTATCTACCCTGAACTTATTGGAGATATACAAGGCTAAGAATAATTATCAAAACTTTAATCTTGTCCCGACTGTCACAATTCACTTTTACCACACAAATTTACACATAGTGCTAAGGCAATCATAAACATCATCCAAATAAAAAAAAGGGGAAATAGTTAAGATTCCACGAGTAGAGGTGATTTTTTTTTTCAAACAAGCAAGCCGGGCTCTAAATCATGATTGGCAGCAAAGTTTTGGCTTGATGCAGTAGCAGTCCAGACAGTTTGCCTATTTGTGTACATTTTCAATGTGTCCCATCTGTCAGGTTTTTCGTGTACTGTGTAAGTCTGTCGCTGTCATATTTTGCCATATTTCTATAAAATTAATCAGATTTGTCTTGATTAGTTTGGTATTGTAACATCTATAAGCTGAAATAACTACATATATCTTGTTTCAAAATCACTTGTTGAAGAGGCATCATTACAAATTTATCAAAACAAAATGTGAAATTGTGTCCCGTCTTTTTCACAGTCACAGTCAATTTGAGACCCCACCCTTAAGTGTGTAAGCAATCCCAATAGTTTGTTTTCATAATTTTGAGAAAGAAATGGTACTTGGTTTCTTTCACCCCCCCCCCCAAAAAAAAATAAAAAATAAAAATAGATAAATAAATAAATAAGTAGATAATAAAAAATATGAATAAATAAGAAACTAAATAAATAATACTTCAAGAAAATCATTAGAGTCTGTATCTTTCTGGTTTCTGTACCTCAGTTTACATGTAAAATGATTTGCATTTTTTTGTTAATTTGATTTTTTTTTACAAGTAGGGCCTACATGTTTTGTTTCTTAGTTCCTGGAGGATTCTGATGACAGGTATTGCTGTTACTGAGCTTGCAGGTAAGAAGTGTGACTAACTATTTTGTTGTTTTTGTATGCATGATATCCCCTTCCTGGACCTGCTTTGTTCTGGTTTTATGTGTCTGATACCCTCAGTTCCTCTTTAGGTAGATCTTATTGTAAGCCAGGCCCAATAAGCCATTGTACCCAAGAGTATTATTTGAGTACAACAGCTTACAATCAGGTCTGTAAAACCAGAACAAAACAGTCCCAGGAAGGGAGTATCATGCATACAAAAAAACAAAAGACACTACCCACACTAATTGCCTGCAAGCTCAGACAGCCACAAATGCAATGTAAGTTGCTGGTACATGTAGTTCACATCCTTCAGCAACTAAGAAACACAGAATCCACATGTTAGCCCTACAAATTGAAAAAATGCAAATCATTTTACACAAACCAGAAAGACACATTTTTTTTATTCTGCAAATTCTTGAATATATTACTGGTGCCTGCATGTTGCAAACTAACACTCACACATACACATGCACAAATTGGCAAATTTTACACTGTGCATGAGGAACTGTTGAAATTGAAAACTTGTTTGCAACTTGAAAACTTGTGTAATTGTGTTATAATCTGTTACTTCTGAGATTCTGAAAATCCCAAATGAGAGGAAAAAGTATATAAAAAAATATACCGAAACAAGGCAAAAGTACTTAAGATATTTCTGAAATGTAACTTTACGGTTAACTATACTTAATTCCATCATATACTTTCTTCATCGCAATTCGTTTTGTAGCTGCATTTGAGTTCAAGCAACTCCTTCAACTGTGTGTCTTGTGTTTTTGTGCAATATGTATACAGCATGCCTGTCCTATTTCATGTGTCGATGATGATGGCTTGCATGTACGTGTGAAGTTGTGCGGAAGTGTTTTTTAATTGAAAGACTCTTTGAATTCTTATATTTTGCATCCCCCATTATTAGTGAAAATAATGATTTTTTTTTCATGTAATTAGTAATTCTCTAAGTTTCAGTATTTGAGCAAGTGAAAATTTGAAAGTGATGATTTTACCTACCCAAAGGGCAAGTCCAAAAAACTTAGCACATGTGGATCCCTGTTTACATTCATGTACATTGCATAATTACCTGATTCACTTGTTCTGATTAGTAGCGTATTACCAAGGAGCAGTAACTCCTTAGTACGGTAATTTACAAGCAACTTCTTTGCCAGTTTCACAAATTTTAACCTGTAGAAAAGTTTGAAATATCTCAGGTTAAGGTACAGTACATGTATGAAAATGCATAAATGAAATGAAATGGTTTCCATGGGTTGAGCACTGAAAATTAATTTTAGTTTTCTCTTATTTCTCCTTTGTATAGTACATTCAGTCTGTTTTGATGTCATCTGATGAGCCTTCTACATCGCAAACTACTTCCAAGGCTCAATCGTCTACTTCACAAGGCATATCCAAGGATGAGCCATCTACCTCACAAGATGTTTCCAAGGAGGTAGGTACTTCATCAACACAGTCAGGAAAAGTTTTGATGATTCATTTACAATTTTCACTACAGTGTGCATGTGCTGTGGGGAATGGCATGTACATGTACATTAGAATATGGTACAATAGAATATGATGTTTTATCTCTGCAATAACATGATTATGATGTAGAAAGGAGACCAAAAATGACAGTTGACAAGAATTTTCTTTCAATTTATCATCCAGATTTGACTCTTATGACACTCTTATGAAAATGTACATGAGTAGTCTCCTTTTCTTTTTTCTTTTAAGGGGGGGGGGGAGTAAGAAGATGCATAGTGAACCCTTTAAAAAATAAAGAAAGCAAAATTATACAAATCCGATCTGCCCCACATGAAAAACCAAAACATCCGAGATTCCACCATTTTGTGAAAAAAAAAATGAATATGCATTTTTGGCCATAACACAGTCATTTTGTAATCTGTTAACCCCATTTTGGTGTCTAACCCTAGGTGATTTAGGGTTCAGTGAACACACTTACATGCATATTCCAGTGAAAGATTTAAATGATCAAAATTGATGTTTTCATCAAAATTTCATTTTTATTAATTTGTTGCACCTGTCTCTCCATTAAAGCGCAAATCTAGTTTTGGTGATTTTTTTTATTTGAAAGCTTTATGCCCAAATGTCATGTAATCTGAATTATACCTCAGTAAAAAGATCAAGACTGTGATCTTTCTGCGGAGGTATAATTCAGATATCCTTAACACTTTATTAATGCTTGGATGATGTACTGTAAAATATAGTAAACAATTTTGGGGTCTCTCCTACCCCCCCCCCCAAAAAAATGTAATTATTTAAAAGAAAAGAAAATCATTTAGAATCTGTGGTACATGATATGACCTTTGGGCCCAAAGCTTTCAAATAAAACAAAAACACAAAAACTAAACTTGTGCTTTAATGGGTCCACTGAGGGCCTAAATTGTGCGGTGTAATTTAGTTACGCCATAATGGTAGCTAATACGATAAACATACATGTGTGGGTCTGTGGGACTACATTTTTTTCTCAGTTTACCTTTGCTGTAATCAACATGTACAAGTAGAACACTAATGAGGAAAGGTATTTGACATGTGTTCTACATGTAGCTCACAGCAAAGGTAAATGGAGAAAAAAAAAGTAGTCCCACAGACCCACACATAGGTTTTCATGTTAGCTACCATATGCAGTACTAGGCCAATTACACTGCACAATTTAGGCAATTAAGTGGACTCATTTATTGTCATCCAAATGAATTTAAATTCAGAGGAGATTCATATATGAAGAAGTGGAATAATTTGAGATTACAGACAAGAAAACTGGTGGACACAAAGGACATTTCATGCACCCCAAGTTGTAGCAAGGTTTAAAGATTGTGTCATTTATTTGCATGTCAAAAATCAGAAATGAATGAAATCAGCTGAAATCATATCCAATGTGAAGCTAAATAAACACCTCTCATAGAGACTTGGGGTAAAATATTGAGTTTTGGTGAAAATCTGGATGGGTGAACTTCATCCTTTTTCAAATAACTCAGAAGCAATTTCGAAAAATCCGCGACGTCAAACGTGCACGTGCCGTTCCAAAATTGTCCGATCAGCCGTTAGCCAAATGTTGTGCGGAGGTTAGCCGTTTAACCAATCAGTGTGCTCTGCTGGTCTTGCGACGAGACACATAACCGTGATTCGCAGTTTGAGCAAAATTGAAACTCACGGAAAGAACAACATTCTGGTAACTTGTCGTTGTTAGTTTTTCTCATAAAACAACAAATTCATGATGTATGGATCTCAAACTTTCAACACACTATTTGTAAGTACTTAACTACCGTTTGGTATTGATAATGAAGGGAAGTAATGGACTTGCACATCCCTGACACAATCTTTAAAGAGTGATAAAAAAAGTTTTGATGAAAACATCAGTTATGATCATTTAAATCTCAAAACAAATACCATGACTACTAGTATGTTTATTAACCCCAAAACATCAAAGGTTTAAACATCTTAAACAGGCTGAAAGATGAAAATGGCTGAGTTACATGTATTGTAAAAAAATGTACATTTTTCGAACGAATTAGCAGCCATCTTGGATTTTTGTGTGTTTTCGAAAGGAGCAGTCCTGATTTTGTCTTTTTTTTCATTTTATTTATTTATTTTTTTCATTTACTAATGGGTCAGCAGCTTATCCAGCATCTCGACACACTCGGGTGGAACGAGCGTGATCTGAAAATACAGCCCAAATATGACCCTGTATTGCTTACTTCTACATGTATGCGATAATATCTTTACATACATGTACATCTTTATTTTCCAGATCTATCCTGAAGAGAAAAGCAGGGAGCCACAGTCTGACAGCCCCTTCAATGACCCAGTGCCACCTTCACCTCTCCCAATGAGTGATGTAAGTAATAACAAGCACTTGTTCATTTATGTCTGTCTGTATTATATTTGAATAATGAAATAATTGAAGTGCCAATGATGAATTTGGTTTGATTTAGAGTACAATCCACTTTCTCATGTCATTGTAGTATATTCCATTGTTTGGTGCATCCTGAAGTGCTTTTTAACAACAATTTCTGTTTATTTGTTTCAACAAAATTATGTATTCATTTTGTCAAGTTTGTTTTTTTATCAAAACAAACTACAGTTTGGATTAACCATCTTCATATTATTTATAATGCATTATAGCTGCTCCCAAAAGTTGAAATTTTATTTTTCAAACTTTCTTTGACTTTACATGTATTTGTTTTTTAATATGCTTCTTCATATGGGCTTCATATTGACAAGTCACATATATTCCCTTTTCTATGTAAAGATTCAAGTGTATTTGTCAACATTGTTTAGTTCAGTGTTGAGGTTGTGTTTTATAGTGACGCTTAATTAAGCTTTGCAGGCTTTCCCTTTTTTTCCATTAAATAAATGAATCTTAGTCACTTTTATTGAACACATGTTGTGTACGAAGAAAGTAATTCTGTATGATAGTAATTTATGTTTACATTTATATCCGTTTGAATTTTGGAAATAAATTTGAATATGAGTTTCAATATTTGTTTACACAGCCATTTCACGTAAATGTCACGCGAGTCACGTATGTTTCATGTCACACAAGTCGCAAAAAAGGGTATAGATCAAAACCGAGATAATATTGGAGCCGAATCCAATACTTGATCAAGTAAATCAATCATCTATACCCTGACATGTGACTCGTAAGACACAGCATGCGTGACTTTGAAATGGCTGTACAAGTAGAGTAGTTGGATTATAGTTTTAATCCATGCTTTAAAGGGATTACTGATCAAAACAAATACATGAATGCAGTTATTTCAGTAAATAATTTGTTTTATTACAGAGTCAATCAGAAGGATTATCAAAAGTACAAAGAAGAAGGAAGCGCAAGTACAAGAAGCAGAAGAATCCCTCTCAATCAAAGGTATCATTCACTTTCCCTCAGCCATTTTAAATTGCATTTCCAGGTATTTGCGTTGGTTGTCAAGACCTGTATTTTCAAAATATGGGTAGTGTAGATTTTAGTTTGAATGAGTAATGTGTCCCTCCATCCTCACTTTTAACAATAGCAAGTGAGAAGATTCTATGTGGGAACTATGAAGAGATAAATTACGGTAACTCATTATACATGACTTGAACATGCATAAATGCAGTATCTGTCGAAGTTCAAAAGTCTCACTGGTGGCTCTGGTTTATACATGTATGTATATCAATGCACACCCTCCCTGTGGTATTAGTTTAAGTTGTATACTCAAAATTTTAATTTTCTCCTGTTAGTATTTCCAAGAAAATTGACTTTTGTTGGAAAAGCAATGAAGGTTTGACCCATCTCACAGGGGGGAAACGGGGGAATCCAGGCCTTCTAGGGCTATTGTTTTTTTTATTTATATTCCCTTTGGCAGAAGAAGACTTTTCAACAGACATTAAGAATCTAGACATAAATTCTATGCATATTTGCCTACATGCGTAAGTACATGTAAATGCTCTTGAAATATTAATTGCCGTGACTAATAAATTTGTCAATTTTCTTTGATTCTTGTAGTCCTCTGCTCCTGAAGAAAAAGAAAGAGAGCTGGCCGTCAACATTGTGCCTGATGACCCACAGCCTTCTTCGCCTCCCTCACTGAGTGATGTAAGTGTTACAATGTTGGCTTTCCCTTTGTAATGAAAGTAGTGGGCATTGCACTAGAGATGAAATATCTTAACATGACTTGATACTTTTTCTTATTTGAGTGTGTTTATCCTTGACTGTATCTCAACATGGAACATAACATATCACTTCATATAATTGTGAGCTTTATTTTATCATTTCTTGGCAGATATATGATTTTTTTGACATTTACATTGACTGTTTAATTATAAAGCAAAGCTCGAACATCACATATCCTTTGGTAGATGGACAAGATTATTTTCACTCGTATCAAGTACTTGTTCATTTGGTCAACAAGTACTCATGACATTGTTGTGATACAATACAGTGTATGATTTTTTTGTTTGCTTTTTTATGGGGATATTTGAAGGCTTTTGTAAATACTGCAGGCTTGATCTGGCATTGTGTGATAGACGAGTGTCCCTGTTGTACATAGGAAAACTTACCACTGTTTGTGTAAACCTGCTTAATTCTGTAATGTGATATTACTGACAACAAAGTAAGGATTGGGTAAAGCAGTTTCAAGTAATACCATCTACAAAATTGTGTTTTTTAGTGGACATAGTTTGAAATTTCATAGCTGCCTACATACAAGAAACAGGGTGTCAACAGTAGTCCCTTTCCTTTTATTGTTGTTTTTAGCATAGTTTTGGGCTATATCGTACCACTTACTTTGTTTTCATTTGTTCTTTCTTTCCTCAGGATCAACCACAATTGCCTACCCGTCCACCCAAAAGGAGGAAACGACAGTACAAGAAAGTCAAAAGGTCATCTCCTAGAAAGTCTTCTCCAATAAAGGTACTATATCTGATTTTTTTTAAAACAGTGCCCATCCTGATCATTATTTGTGCAGAACCCATTTATGTCTCACCTGCTTTGCATAGCAGGAGCAAGATATAGGTCCCGCCTTTTCAACGGGGGCGTCAATAAAAGTAGCTGAAGTTAAGTGTTAAGTTATTTCCTAATTCAGGGAAACTTAGTGTCCCTAATCATTTAAGGTCAGTCAGGTCAACATACTTAGACTTTGTTCACATTTTGATTTTATTTCCACAACTCAATAAAACAAAAACAAAGTAACATGTAGTACATATATAATACAAATGTTGTGTAGTCAACATTAAAAATTGAATCTAGGGTAAGTTCTGTATTATCTCACAGGGCTTGTTAGAGGCTTCCATGCTCCTACCCCAAATTTGGAAGGCATTAATCATGCTAATTTATACAGATTTATACAAATTCACTAAATATGCTACTACCCTGTTCCTTTAATTAAAGGCAGGTGTTGATTCGTGTTTTATGTGATAGGGCTTGGTAAGGCTTCAAAACTTAAAGATGCTATGTAACACTTTTTTTGGGGGGGGGGATGTACAATTAGCCACTAATATCTTTCACCCTTCATCATGCTTTTGATATTTTTTGTTCCATTCCTATATTTCAAATTGAAACATGCACTCTGAACTGTCGCACATGGGAAAGACACAATATAGTTATTGCCCTGTCCCTGCCATCAACGATTGCAAGGGGATTATAAAATAAGGCTGTGCAGTTTTGTGTTCATATGTGTGTGGGCATGTGCATGCAAAACTGTTACATTTGATTCTTCTCTGTCACATCTTGGCCAATTTTGAATTGGATTTTTCCAAATTACATGGTTTATGAGAGCTTCCAAAATTCTACAAAGAAGTGCATAATTCATGATTAAGTGTTGTACCTAAAAAAAATAATAATAATCTGCTGTTGTTCCCAACAAATTTTTGTTATTTATTTCAAGACCATAATATAATAAAGTTTGCAATCCACTGTCAATGTAATTCTATCTTTTACATTTACTTTTTAGGAGGCACTTCCCTACACTTCAGCCACAACCACAATGACTGCAGATGCCAGTACACAAACATTTCCTTCTCAGGAGACGAAGTCCACGCAGTGCCCAGATGATTTCTCACATATTGAGAGAGACCACCATTACCCATCAAGGCTACCAGTTCTTCTCACACCGTCCTTCGTATACAAGGCTTCAGACTCCAGCACACTCCCAGCATCTGATTCACCAACATTGGCCTCTGCAGTTCCAGTGGAAGAGACCGTCATATCCCCAGATTCTGTGTTGCCATCAGTTCCAAAAGAGGCATCTTATTCAGAGTTAACAGGAAGCACTTCATTAGTCTCTTCATTTCCTTCATCATCGTCAGTGGTTACTGAGGGTTCAGATTTGACAATGCAGGAGCCTTCGGATCTTCCGGTTTCACATTTACCACAATCAGAATTGCCTTTTGAGGGGACCAGCAATGTTGACTTAGAAGTCGATACATCTTCAAAATTACCTACACCAGACTTGCAACTTGAGACAGCCAGCAATACAAGCCCGGAACATGACCCTTCCTCCAGCTCGACATCTTCATCAAGTTCATCTGCCTCTCAAGATTCTTCTTATCATTCATCAGATGCATCATCTTCAAGTTCAGATACCGATGAGGAGCCTGACGAGTTTCACTTCTGTATGGACAGGAAGTTTATCGTGTTTGAAAGTCAGTTGGATCAACTCATCAACCGCATGAAGTGTACAAACTGCACAGAGGGACACATCACCCAAATTGAAAAATCATTGGTGGGGACAATGATAGCCATCAAAGCTATGTGTGTGTGTGGCAGCACAATTACATGGCACTCCCAGCCTTCACTCGGAAAGCAACCTACAGGAAATCTTCTGGCCTCGGCATCACTCCTGTTTAGTGGCTGCACTTTCGAGGATGTCAATTTCTTCTGTAAGCTGCTCAACCTCCAATTTATTTCACACACAACCTTCTCAGACATACAGCGTTCCATCCTCTTTCCTACTATCAACACCTTCTTCAACGCGCAAATAAACACAGAGCAGGAAGCAGTCCGTGACAGCCACCTAACAGTGTGTGGGGATGGGAGATGTGACTCCCCCGGATATAATGCAAAGTTTTGCACCTACACGTTTATCAACCTGTCCACCCACAAAATTCTTGCTATGGCCCTTGTCCAGGTGAGTGAGGCAACAAGCTCTGTCGGAATGGAGAAGGTTGGATTCCAAAAGGCCCTGGATTCGTTGCTGGATGCTGGGCTACAAATTGATGTTGTCGCTACAGACAGGCATGTCAGTATTCGGAAGATGCTGAGAGAGGAGTATCCCAACATCCAGCACCAATTTGATGTGTGGCATCTCACCAAAGCTATTACAAAGAGGCTGACGGCCAAAGCAAAACGGAAGGACTGCCAAGAGCTCGCTCCATGGATAAGGGCCATATCAAACCACATCTGGTGGTCATGCCAGAATTGTGGTGAGGATGAGGACAAACTGGTGGAAATGGTCCAATCCATCTCCCACCATGTTTGTAATGTCCACACGTGGAACTCGGGGGACAAATACCAACAATGTGCCCATGACCCCATTACAGAGGAAGAAGACATTTCCACCAAATGGCTGGAGGAAGGCTCTCAAGCGCACCAAGCCATACAAGAGGTCATCTTTGACAAGAGGCTTATCAAAGATATACGCCAATTAACGAAGGCATGCCATACTGGAGCAATAGAAAATTATCACAGCCTGTACCTGAAGTACTGCCCGAAGAGGCTTCATTTCAAGTACCCAGGGATGCTGGCCCGGTCGCAGCTTGCCGTCTTGGACCACAACACCAACACCAAACGGCCTCAGGCAACAGTGAAACATCCCCGATCTGGAACGGCAAATCGTGGAGATCTCCGATTTAAGTTCCAGTTCTCTAAGGCAGCAAAATCGTGGATTGCCTCTCAGATACCAGAGGAGAAAGATTACTCGTATCTATGGGATCTAATGGTGGCTGTTCTGAAAGTCAAATCTGGAACATTTCAGCTAGACGAACCGGAAATTCCACAGTTGCCACCGAATGTTGCCCCAATGCAGCGTCCACCACGAGAAGAACTCATAGCTAAAGCTACTTCTAGATTTGCCAAATAGAATGTATAAACATTCCCAATAGTACACACCAACGGGTACATTTGGCAAATGATCAACCGTGTTCTCAGGTATCGGGCTTCACTTCAAGGACAGCTACCACTATGAAAGCAAACATTGTTTTTCACCATATCTTAATTTGAAATATATTGTTCCAGAGATCAAGGGTTGTTTTACAATCAGGCTGCATGAAGGGTTTTATTGGGGTTGGGGGGATGAAGTGCCTTGTTTTGTTTTCTGTAGGGTGTTTTTTATGAATGATCTGTAAAATTTTGAGCCATCCAGGCTCTACATGTTCAGATGATATAACTTATTAGAATTAATGAGGTTTCATTTTTTTTGTCTTCTGAAAGGGCAACTTGGGACGTAAAACATTCTGGTGTATTGCAAGAAAAAAATTTACATTCAATTACTTTAAGAAATACCCATGTTTAAAACACTGAATTCAGGTAAAACATATATTTTGATAGAATTTTGTGTTCGACTTCAGTGGAAGGATGGTGGGCAATTTCATAATTTCTATATACCAGTGATTGCAGTCATTTAATTTTTCCAATACACGTATTGCCCAATTTTAGACAAAACGTCTCATTTTGCTTGAGGTCATGCTCAGTTACATGGTTATTCATTTTTTTTTACATCTTTTCCAACAATTTTGTTGCACCTTTTGTTAGACCTTGGGCATATCCAATGGCAGACAAAGTTTTAAATAGATGTTTTCTAATTTTGCAAGGAACCCCAAAACTGATGTTTAGCTTCAATGTACCCTAATTGTAAAACAATCCTAAATGAAACAATATGTGAAGTGTGTACCATTTTAACCTTATTGCAGTAGTATTCATACAAACTGTGCATGTGGGGTTTTTAGTTTTGTGCTGGCATGAAGTAACGTGATGAGTTAACTCTTGGTTTCCTTATTCAGTAATTGTAAATCTCTCTAAAAAAATCCGAGAGTGGAACAGTCAATACCCTGCACAATGGTGAACTAAGAAATTGAAAACTAGTAACAAACAAGTGCATATGCCTAACAAAAAGCCAGATAACACATGTACCAAAAAAATGAAGGAATTCTTGCAGTGTGAAGATATCTCCTAATTTGTATTGGAGTGTTACTGTTACACATTTAGATGTACATGTGCTCAGATAGAGAAGTTGAATTGGACAGAGTTCTCCACACATGTTGGTATACAAATAAATAACTAAGGAAGTTGCATTTTATATGTAGGGCATGTGCACTATCATAATAATTGCATATCAAATTCAATTCAATTCAAACAATCTTTCTCAGGACCTGTAATTTTGAACATCAGGGAATAATTTTGCTTCTAAAATTTGTATAGCAATTTTCAGTCAATCACATATTTTCAGTATACAATTCTACATAGTTCAATGTAAAAAATCTGCTACGCATTTGCAAATTTGTGTAGCAGTCATGCTCAAAATGCATATCAAATTGCGTGGCGATACCAGGAAAATTATTCCCTGAACATAGACATGTATGACCAAGGATGTTGACGCAATGAAATGAGGAGTAATGAATTCTAACCGGTGCTGATTTACTAAAGAGGTATAACCAAATTCTTCAGATACTTTGGTGTCTTTGATGTTGGTGATCAATGGTCCTTACTAATTTACAGGAAGAGCTGAAAATGAGTTTGATATTTGATGAAATATTGAAATATTTCATGTGAATTTCTTGTTATAAAGCAAGGTGACATTTTCCTAATTAATTAGCAGACAAGGGAAAACAAGTATTGTACTTTGTAAGGAAATATGTGCAAGCTTGAGACAAAGATGTGTTATGTGAAAAAATGTTGGGAAACCATACTCTTCAGTGATGTCAATATTGACCATTTTCTGATCAATTCCAACACATGAATATGATGTGTTTGTGATATTCATATTATAAAGTTCGGTTTGATGGACTTTGTTTCTGTAGTTTGGTTAATTTGTGTAATTTTTTTCTTGTGCTTCCATCATGTCTCAACATTGTAAGCCCACGCAGTGTTTTCTAATTAAGAACAGGAACAAGTTAACTGTCATTGTAAAGTTTTGTTATTATCCCCTCGGCCGACGAAGACGGAGGGGGATATAGTAACGCTGCCGTCCGTCCATCTGCAACTCCATCAATAACTTTAGTAATGTTTGATAGATTTCCATGAGATTTGGTATGAAGGTACATGATATTATAATTCAGCCCAAGTTTGATATCGGAGGGTGTAGCTTCAAAGGTCGTAGCTCATTGAATAAGCAAACCAGTTTCCATTTGTAGGTTTCATAGCTTACTAATATTTGACGGATTTTGATGAGATTTGGTATGAAAGTACATGATAACAAAATATAGCCCAAGTATGATTTCGCAGGGCATTGCACATTTTTCGTATCAAATTGAAATGTAAATCCATTACTCATACTTGTGGGAAATCTCTCTGCCGTTAATTGTGAAAACCCTGTAAAAGGACTAGCGAACAGAATTCATAGGTCATGTTCTTAGCTTGTGTAAATTGTTTGCCGCCCAAATTATGTCTTTTATGGTTCATCTGATATCATATTTACATAATTAAATTATTTTATGAAATGGTATGCACTATGCAGAACGGTGCCTTCTTGAGCTTAAAGTAACATTTTAATACCCCTGAAAATAAGAGTGCTGTAAATTGAAGCACCTGTAAAGGGAGTTATCAAGGTTTGTGTTCTGTCGGAATTAAAGAAAAAAAATGTTAACTTCATTCAGGCATTTTGGTTCCATAGCCTCTCTTTCAATAAAGTGTTTGTTCTGCACGCAACATATTGCATGCTTGTGGGACAATTCTTTTTTTATTAAATGGTAATCTAGATTTCTGTTCTCACCCAATTTCCTGCTAGCCTATCACTAATACGTTTACTGATGAATCTACCTTGATATTAGGAATTTCTTTGTAGACCGATGAAGCACCTGAGTTACAGGAGTAGATTGAAAGTGAAGGGTGATTTTAAATATGCGGTGACATGTTTTAAATTTAAGTTTGTATGAAATGTGTAAAGCAAAATCATTGATATTTATGAGCAAGCATTAGTAAATTCCTTTGCAATGCATTGTACATGGATTGTTGACAGGTGGAATTGACATTGTGATATCAGATAATTAGTTTTTTTTGCTCTTGGCTCTGTGTTAAAATTTTGTTATAAGCAGTTAACTGATCATTTCTCTATGTTTCATATCAATTCTTGACTCGTTATGATAAATTGATGATACGCATATAGTCTTGCTTGATAATAAGATTTTATATTTATTATTATTATTTTTATGCCTCCGCAACAAAGTTGCCAGAGGCATCATGTTTTCGGGTTGTCCGTCCGTCCGTGTATTACTGGTTCTCGATACTGCGACAACTTAAGAACAGCTGATTGGATTTTGATGTAACTAGGACAAGAAATTGTACATGGAGGCATGAGGCGGGGGGGGGGGGGGGGGGGGGGGGGGGGGGGGGGGGGGGGGGGGCAGTGCGATTACAATGTGTACACCATGTGCGTTTGAAAAACGTGTAAAAAGGGTTGTTTTTCACGGTCGGACACTGTACACGCGTACATAAAAAAGGGTATCAAAATCGCCAAAATCAGGGAAAAAAGGGTATACTTTTAACAGAAGGCTTACTTCAAAAGGGTATGTTTTCAGACTTGAATACTTGTTTAGGGTATTCTGAGATCGACTTTCAATTATTTGTTTAGGGTCCGTTTGAAAGTCCATACACATGCATGGTGTTCACTTTGTAATGACACTGGCCCCCCGGGGCAACGATGAACTGATTAGATTTTGGAGTTGAAAGGTCAAACGTCACCGGGCCTGAAACATGTGTGATTTTTGTTTTTTATTGTAATAACATAAGAACGACTGGTTGGATTTTAATGTTACTTAGGTGAAGTATGTATATTTATAAAGCACCCATGTATAAGAACAATTGACTGCACGTAGTCGAACTGCTCTAGTTTTGTTTTGTTTCACACAACACTATAAGAGAGTACCAGTAAAAAATTTCCTTGCAAGAAATATTTATTGTGTTGAAATGTACATGTACACAAGTATTGGAATATTAGGAATTTGTGTTGTGTTATGAAGAATGAAATATTTTATACAGATTCTTCTTTTCAGTGCTTGTTGATCTCATGAAGTCTCATGAAGTAAGTTCAGTTATACATGTATTAGGGATATAATATTTTGTGAATTCAAAGTCATTACCGTAGACAATAAGTATACTTTCATCTGGAATATTATGATTTTTTTTTATTTTCAGATGTTATTTAACAGTAAGTGAAAATATATTTGTGTAGTACATGTATTGAAATTTCATTATGAAGTATCTCTGTACAGTGGGCCATGAGACATTTAGACACACAAATCTGAAAGTACTAAAATTTCTTGTTGTTCTATGGACTTTAGTGATGACATTTTTAGTCTAATGCCATCATTGTGGATCACCTTGTCTCCTTGTTCTGTACATTATACTGGATTATTTTAGACCCCCGATACTGATAGCAATGCATTGGAAACAGGTGCACTCATACAT
>JZLH01S0184586.1:0-20604 GCA_001188425.1 Eucidaris tribuloides | reverse complement strand
CAGCCCAACGCTCCCCTACACAAACCTATGTACACCCTCCATCCCCCCAGGGGGGGCACTTAGTATAATTGTGTGATACGTATGTGCTGTGGTTGAGACCCCCATTTTCAGCCCAAATTTCCGTTCCAGAGCATCTCAATTTCAGAAGTACCCCCAAATTTGCTGTTTCGCCTCTGATTTTTCGCTCGGCCGCGCCGCAAAACGGCGCGGCCGAGCCAGAGTATTGCCCTTTCAGCAAGGCCGACCGGAAATTCGCCGTTTTGTAGTTCCAAAGCATAGCATTTTGAGGGTTTCTGAAGCCTTAGCTCCAGTTCCAGAGACCCCCATTTTTCACTCAAGCCCATTCCAGAGCCCCCGATTTTCAATTTCGGTGCGGCACATAGGTATCACTTTGTAAGTCGAGTGCCACCCCAGTGTGCACCCCTGACTCATGAATGCAAACAGCAATACAGTGTGTACTACAGTACAATATTACATGTACTGTACATAGAAACATGCATGCATCCATACACAAAGAAAAATCAGCACACGCACAGACATACTGTAAGAAGCCAATTGTGACTGTCCTCATCCTCGCAACGAGTTTGGTGGAGACAATTTTATGAGGTTTGCAAACCAAACAAAGAATAAAGCTTAAATCAATAAAGTTTCAATTTACAGTATGTCATGCAAGTTTATTATATAAATATGTACATGTACGTGAAGAGTAATCTACAAACAATTATATTTCATCAGTCAGCTAACTACATGTATATTACACATTTATGATTTAAATGAGTGGAAAACTTTTTTTTTACATTAAATGTACATGTATTGTACATGATTAACAATTTATGAGAAAAAAAAATCAACCTAGCATTAACTGAATTGTACAAGTAGGCCTACATGTACTGTATCTTCGCCAATAAAATGTAGATGTTACGGCTAAACTTCACAAGTCAATATTTTCTCATTACAGGTGAATTACGCACAATTACATAACTTCCACAACTGTACAAATAACAATTTTAAGCTATATAACCCCAAACAGTCTTGCAAAGGATACTGGTACATTTACATACAACTTGAAATTCTCAAGTCCCAAGTTTTTATTTGGAAAAATTTGTACAATGTCATACGGCAAATTAACATGAACTGAATTGTTCCGATTTACGTACCACATAAGGTTGGCATATGTTTATGTTGCTATGAAATCAATACAACTTGCAAGAGTATGATGATCATGGGGGGGGGGGGCGGAGTGGGAGAGGCTGATAGATGCTTTTGCTGCCACCCCCCCCAAGATGTCAAATTAAAGATTAATAAATTTAAAAACGAATGTGTGAAATTGGCTAAAAATCAGTTCAACGGCACTACAAAACAACTTAACAAAAAAAAATACTGCTATAATCGTTTAATTTGCCGGCAACCTTTGTATCAATTTTGCGATGATAGTAGCACCACAAATCCTTGACGTTTGCCACCGCCCCCCCCCCCCATCTGAAACATTTGTACTGACACCCTTCACATGTCGAGACGAAGTGATTGAACTTATCACTTCACAGCAATTACTTAACAATTATTCCAAATGCTGATGTGTATGTACACATCTGTATGGAACTACTAGTAACTACAGAAGTACTACAGGTACAAAAGAAATTCACAAACTGGTATGCTATAAGATAACTGTGGACAAGCTGTCAAATACATTATGAATGAAATATCATGAAGACAAACGAGTGTATTTTGGCATTTCTCCACATTAACCTGTATTATTACTACATGTATACAACTGTCCGGTCCGGTTGAACCTATACAGCGAGTTCCTCCTGTACCTCGATTTCTTCCCCGTCAGCACCTTGACGAAATCCGACGTACAGTCCATCTGCTGATGGGAACATCCGACGAATACACTTCAAGACACAAGCAGGGATGACCCTCCGGTTTCCCCTTCCTAAGAGTCCGTGCGTCCAGTATGTGAACATACGATAACCTGCATATCGATATGACCTGTAGTTAAAAGGAGAAGAGGGCAATATCATGCATATTAAAGTTTGAAACTAAGTTTCATAAAGTGCTAAATATCTACTCAAAAACATAAGACTTAGGTAGGTATCAACAATTTAATTTGTAGAAGACTGAACATCAAAATTAAAATTTTGCAGAATAATGTTCGGTCTGGAAGACCATTGAAAGTGACTTACGTAATGCCAGCCTAAGTAGGTTTAACATTAGCTCCCTAATTATGTATGTTTGTTGTTTATTGAACTTCATCAAAATTGATACAATTGATATTTGATAGTCTACTTTGTTCAAAATAATTATTCACAAATATGGATACAAAGCTCATATCTGTTAGCTGTTGTTTGTAGATCGACTCGAGTGTACGTAGACCATAGTTTTTAGTTTCAATTTGATGAGAAAACAGTAACTTGTCTTAGTAGGGAGAAAAATGAAAAGAGAGAAAAACAACAAAGAGAAGAAGGTACATACACACGAGGGCGAGAAAGGGGAGGGGACATGACGGCGGTACATGTACATGTAGTAATATTCTTACACATTTTCCAGAAGCTCTGGCAATCGTCTCCGTCCGTATCCCCGACAGTCCAGCCTGGCAATCAGCGCTGTCCTCAGGACTGCTCGTTGCATGCATACGGCATCGAAGTCTGTATGTTCAGTAACACAGTTCACATCGTCCTTTAGAAATTTCTCACAGTTTCTAACTTCATGGCAGCACTTGCATTGTGCAACGGAATCTAGGGGCTCACAATTACCACAACTGCACCAATCGTTATTTTCCATGCGATTCGGTGGAGGAGAATCCGGCGAAGATGGTGGAAGATCTTCGCCACGAGCACGGGCGGCAGCTGCTTCCCGAAATTCTCGCCGACGTCGCTCCAGCTCCTCGCCAGTGTACACTGGCTGGAAGGCGTAAGCCTTCGGCCCGTCCATTACACACAAAAATAGTCGTATTCGAGTAAACTAAAAACCAAAACTCAAACACAAAATAAAGTCACGGATTTTACAACGTAAAATGTTGACAAATGATCAGATGATACGTACACGTACACGCTAAATTTACGCTAACTTGGACGCGGAACAATGATCTATCACAGTTTCATATCGAGACTACTTGTTGCAAGAACGCCAGCTGCATCGCGGGCTCAATTTGACGAACAATTAATAATACAAAAAAATCTGGTAATTTTGACAATTTTGACATGAAATTAAATAATAAAACATACATTTAGAAGTAAAAATATATTTTATTGAACAAATAGCACCTTTATTTTGATTTTTTGATGATTAAATACATCGGCAAAGACAAACTCAAATTACACACGCAATCCACCAATCACACGCAGTTCTCGTGTACTCCGCATAAACGTCACACCCCCAGCAAAGAGCGGCGGTACCTTCGAAACAATGGCTACGTGCATTCACGCCAGATTGTGCACAAGAGGCTCACAAACTCGGCGGATTTTCTCTCTTTTCTTAGATCGTTTTTATGTGGCTCCTATGGGAATGTACGAAGTTATTATCTCCCATTTAGGAGAGAACTCTTCATGTTTTGGGTTTCATTCCCCTTTAAGCAATCATATTGCTGCATTTTCCATTCAGTTAAAATACATTGTACATGTGATTTTAATACACAGTACCACTGCATGCTTCTCAATATTTTATAATGTATTTGTATGTCTGTACTGAAAATAAAATGCACAAAGCTAAAAAAAAATCCTGCAAACCGCAGACAAATCTGAATGCATATTAATGTCAGTCCGCATACCCTGGGTTACAGACATACATGTACACTGACTGTTCTGTGTAATAATAAAACATGCACAAATACAGATCTATATGACTTGAATTAAAATGTTGAGGTAATAGTTATTCATACACAGCTACATGTACACACTATATTACACTGTATATTCAGATTCAAGGTTATATTTCACTACACTACATGTGGTGATAATACTGATTTAAATTAGAATAATGCCTGTACTTTTATTGCATGCTCAATAAATACACTACTGACTCACTGCACGTATAATTTCTCTTCGATCGCAAAAAGTCACACTTCACAGGTTTTGTAAATGAACAAAACAGTACTGTAACACTGAAACATCTGTATTTGAAATATAAAACAGACTAATAAAATTGGAGTAATCTGTGACAATCATTGAGGTTTTGGACCCCTATTGCTTTGACTAAAGTGGTCTAAGTTCCCTCAACTATCAAGAATTGCAATTTCATCATGTGAATAGGCAATGCTAGTTACATTGTGACACAGTCTATGCCAGCCATTCACCCAGTGTTGATCACTAACCCCCCCCCACCCCCCCACCCCCCCCCTCCTTATCAACCTCTGGCCCTACACCTTCATATTTTTAATGTTTTCACTTTCAAACATAACACTACATGGAGGTCTTCTTCTTTCTTGCAACAAAAGATCAGGATAGTAAGTGGATGTGAAAGCATATATTTCGTTCGTTAATTAAATTACTCAACTAAGATGATCAATTTCAGCTGCATCCGAGCTTGCTAAGATCCTCTACCTTTCAGGGAGGATTTACGTGCACTTCCAGGAATACGACAGGAAAAATTAGAAGTGAAGGCGGCAGACGGATTTCATGTAGTCACTGACTGCATATCATTTGCATTTGATATTTCATCGGCACTGCACAATTCCAGTGCATTATTGTAATCACAGCTATTATAATGCATGATACATTTTTATATTGCAATAAATTAGCATATCAAGCCGGACAGATAATTTAATTCAATCGAAACTGAAGTTACTCAAGATTGTTGGGACTGTCCCAACCCTGCCTGTCAGTAAATGCCCTCCAAATGATTTTATTTTTGCGCATTAAATTAATCCTTTGAAGCACCTGCAGTGTATAGTGTATCTCAGTATTAAAATCATATATTTAACACTTCTACCCACAGAGATAAATAATGTAAATTATATTTCATCAACCTTATTGCTTTCCCGACCCAACTTTATGAACATCATCTGCAAATATTGAGTAAATTAACTATATAAACTCAGCAGGAAATAATAAGTTATAAAACTGTCCATCAGAACTGATCACTTAATCCGACATAACTTATAGGAGGAAAACGCTGATAGCGATTGGAACATTATCAGCCTCATCAAGGCTCTCGGAGGGCATTACGACATCCTTGGCAGAGCATTGAATCTCAAATAAGGACTTCCTCTTGTGAGATGATCTGAATGTAGGTCATTCAAAAGTTAACCCATTGGATCCAAGATTCTAAACATTCCATAGAGTTAACACAGGGACACCAGGTTCCCATAGCCAATGGGTTAAGAGAAGGCAATAGGTCATACATATTCAAGATTACAGTCAATGCATGCCCCTGTAGTGGCTTACATGTATGGTGGACAAGGAATTCCAAGCTTTTCCTGTAATTTATACATACCGAAGATAAAGTACATCAAACCAAGTTAATAGTAGCCACCTCTCTATAGCAGCCAACCTGCCATCCATACAAGTATTTCATTTTATTTCATTTTTATTAAGGATGCACAGGACAGTATAAAAGCAGAAATGTATATTATCAATCATAAAATTCACACAAAACATACTTTCACAGGATCTTAAAAAATACTCCACTGTGATTGATTCGATGTCCATTCAAAATAGATTTGAACTGCCCACAAACACAATACCCAACAAAAGTGAAACCATACTAGTACACAAAACACACACACACAATGCAACTTACAGTGTATTGTAGTCCTACATTTCTGGGAGAGGATGTAATCTTACATTGTCAAAATGTTGACAAAAAGACAGCAACATATATAAACCCACAAAAAAAGTTTCAAGGGCCCATTTCTTTGTTACAAAAGCCCTAACGCAAACTACATGTGTGAATTGCCCAGAAAGAAGGCTGCCTACAATAGATCAGACACTTAGAAGTGTGTGAATTTCTCACATGCATGTAGTGTAGTGCTTGTACATTTCAGGTTTCTCAGATCTTTTGAGTCCTTCTGGTAGCCATTTATTTGAGATCAATCATCAACCCAATGATGTAAAATGGTTGGATTTTTGGTAATGTTTGAAGTGGTGTTGTCACTGTTGTGGAAGAATACACATTCCCCCCCCCCCTTCAAAACAGTGAAGATTACAGCGTAGGAAATAACCCAGGGCGACGGGCGATTTAGCCCTTGGCGAAGCCCAAATCACCCCTAAAAATCCCCCAAACCCAATTCTTTGGGGCGACCATTTGCTTCAGAATCGCCCTCATATTTGTCATGAAAAATTTCACATTTATTTTTTATTATGGCATTTAAACAAAAATGAATTAAATGGTTGCTTTTATGGATGAAGCACCGGCTAAAACATCGGCAATCTTTCATTGCATTCTTCAAATTCTGATGTGCAACGAAAAAGTAGCTCCAATGATAGCAAAATAGCCCCAAGGCTCTTGTTAAAATCGCCCTCAAAAAATAAAAATTGATTCCTACCCTGGAAGATTATATTGCTCCGAACTAAGTTTACATTATACACGGATAGAATACTTACAGAAATTCTTCTTTATTCACCAAAATAACTTCACCTGGTTATCTTTCTTTTTTGGGGTGCGGGCTGGATGAGAGATGAGGACACAAGGGCAAATGTAACTGGAGACCAATATTGTTCACTGTGGTAGATTTCTAATACTACACATCAACATATTTTTCAGTTTGAATTGTGCTTTCTATAGTCATACATGTATTTACTTGAAGTGAGCCATACATATAAAAAGCTTTGCTTTCAGTGGATCATTCTTTCCCATCTTACATTGTTGTATTTCTGTTTGTATTACAAAATATAAATGTATTGACACTTCAAACCCTGTAGTTCACACTATCATTTACATATTACTGTTATCAAACTGAAGGATATTACTTGTATTTCATGGAATATACACTAAGTTTTGTTGTTATAACTTATTGACATGAATTGGATCAAATAAAATACTGATATCACCATGTAATTAATGCAAGCATTATCATTACAAGCATATGATAGCACTTTGACAAGAATGTCACTTCAAAGATGTCAGCAACTCAGCATGCAGGTTGCCCCGCCCCCAAATTACAAAGACGCACACCATCTTCACATAGATCTGCTGGTACAGAGCCTGTCCACACATAAGTGTGTTCAAGACATGAGTCATTGTCTAAAGTTGAACATTTCGCTGGTCCTGAACGACTTCACGCTTGGTACTTTCGGCTATCTCACTTCAGCTAATGACATTCCTATTTTTATGAGCTTTTTTGATTAATCTACTTTCAGCTGATATTCCAGGGCAGCAGCGATGCTTTCTACAACTTAATTTATTTTTTAGGCTTATCACATGGAGATGGAGCACTACTGTATACATGTACCTTTTATATTTCCCTATGTTTTTATTTTCATGAATTTCCTGAATGCAAAGCAATTTGAAATTTAAGTGAAACGTCACAAAATATAACATTTCTTTCTTTGCACAATATTTTTAGCCAAGGTGCGGTACCTGCATTATATTTCATATTAATGCTGAAACTATTTATTTGTGCTACCAGCTAAATGGGAAAATTCATTTAACTATGAAATTTAATTCTCGCAAAACTGCTGCATGGAGGTCAATTCAAAGAAATATGCGCACAAAAAATAAGGCATACACTGTTTTTAATGTAGGTTTTTAGATATTAGTATAACTGTTAGCATCACAGGCACAAATAGGATGAAACATACAATCAATGACAACACCAATATTTGAACACAATAAAGCCAAAACAAGTTACTGTACAAGCTGTATTTTTTTCATGAACGGATATCTTTGTAAATGATAAATTGCAACTCAATGCTGTCATGAATAGCCTGTGGCTGCTATGTTCTTCCAGTTCTCTACAAGCACACCATAACGATACCGCACACAGTCATAATTCTACCAGTACCCACAAACGAATGATCATGATGACACACAAAGGTAGCACAATTTTCAGGAGTTGTTAAATTTGTGATGTATAAGTGACTCACAAAATTTGCAAAAATGAAACCCTCCCAAAAGTAACAGCTTATACAGTAGTAACAAACTCAACGATAACAACAACAAAACAATAACACAAAGAATGCTGTTTATGAGCTCATTTTGAATTTCAACACATCGCAAGAAAGAGAAAGTTGTACAATAGTATACATACCAGTTTAGATTCGGCTGGACAGCATCGAGTCCGTGACAGGCTGGTTGCGATCGTCCACGACGTAGATTCCTCGCCGCGATAGCCCCTGCACGATGGCCACATGGCCATCCCACGGATGTATCGAAGGCGGGAAGATATTCGTGCAGACACGACTGTAGAGCTCGCCAGAAGCGAGCTGGTAGATTACAGCAGGTTTTAGATGATCCTCTCCCTACCAGACAGTAACAATGAAAATATGTTCTGATCAGTGTTGTGATCTTGAGGTCTCGGTCTCAGTCTTGAGACCAAATTTTGGAGGTCTCGGTCTCGGTCTCAGAAGGGAAAAGTGTCGGAGGTGCAAGTCTTGGTCACAACACTCAAGGTCTCGGTCTCGAAATCCAGACCATTGCAGTGTTGCGGTCTCAAGGTCTCGGTCTCAGTCTTGAGACCAAATTTTGGAGGTCTCGGTCTTGAAACTCAAAGTCTCGGTCTCGGAGGTGCAAGTATCGGTCTTGACACTCGGGTCTCAGTCTCAGTCTCGGTCCCGGAACAAGTGGTCGAGGTCTTGGTCTCTGAGAACAAAACCACAACACTGGTTCCAATATTTATTCTTTATTTCTGAAGATTTCTTCTAAAATATGTTTACATGTTATTCTCATTTTGCATTAAATGTTTCAAGAATGTCATACTCTACAAAATCTTTTGAATACTTAGATAAGAGAGAAGAATTGGAGGAAAGAACATGCTATAAATGTACCATCTGATTTTCTAAAAATTGTATCGAGTTTGAAGATACTTGAATTAAACTTTGTGGAAAAAAATGTTCACCAAGAAATATGAATTTCAAGTTTTTCAACATATATTGACTCTAAATGTATCAGAGTGAAATTTTACAATGAAAGCCGAATTCCAAATATGTCTGGTCCTGGATGGAAGGGAAATTTATTTACTTTTATTTGTTATGGGTTTTTTTATCTTTGGGGGTGGGGGGGGGTTACTATATTTCTATCAGATAATCTTAGAGGAAATGGGTTAAGTTTTTGTGTGAAAAGCAAAATGATACCTCATTATCTTGATAGAGTGGGTCCAGGAGGTCGGGAGGGGGTTCCTCTCTGTCCCCATAGGCTTTTGATACCAGCCATGCTATAGATGCAGAAATCTTGGCCTGGAAAAAGAAACAGAGATCATCATTTTATATACTGTATGATTACACACATTAAGTTGAGGTTCAATCTCAGCAAATTTGCACATAGTTAAATATTCACAGGTTATGGGTTAACAGCTATTCAGCTAAACGTATTGATCTACTGGGTACTTTGGATTAACAAACTTATTCAAGCACACATGAAATTGTTGTTTAATTTTGAATGGTTTTATTTAAAGTATGACTCACAAACATAGATTTCAAATACAGCAAGCTGCAATCCATTATAAAAGCATGTCACAAATTTTTTTGTAAAAGCCCATCAGCGGGGGTGGGTTGAAACTGTCCTCACGCACCTTTCCCCTCGACCACCTACACATCAATCCCTCCATCCATCTATCCTTGAGAGTTGAGACAACTCCCTTTACTATGAAAGGTAATGACATGATTGGAGGTAGTCCTCAACTTTAAGGTGAAACTATTCTACAATCAAGTAAACTGTGCAAGGATTCTACTTTGAAAAATTTTGTAGTCAAAAGTTGGCTCATTCTAAAAGAACTTCCATCAGTATGTATGCCTTGAGACAGACAATCTGTTTTGGGATCTATTTCCATTAGGGCTCGAGAGAAACAAAATGTAGATTCATGCTTGATTTGGCTTAGGTAATTGAATTCAATATAAATTCTTTCAGCCAGGAGATAATACACTCTAGCTGGTGTATCCACTGGTACATTTTTCAACCAGTTTGATTCAAGAGTCATTTTTTAATTTCTCCCAATCATGTCACTGCCCAGTGGGTAAGGCGGACACGTATATTCATTTAAAAAAAAAATGCCTGCCTTTCATGTATTTCCGGTTTTAACTTGAATCTAGAGTAGGGCTGCGGATCGGGTGATCGGGAGATCGGACGGCGCACATTGGCCGATAAATCGGGCATCGGAAAAAAATCGGAAATTTTAGGTTTTTTTGTTGGACGTTCAGAAATGAATTACGACAATTTTCAGCTCCATATAATGCCAAGATAAATGTTGGCTGTTTGCTGTTACATTCGGAAATGAATTACGGCTAAACACCGCCGGCGTCGGAATTAACCCGGGGACGAACGGGCGATTTCCGCCCTCGGCGGAGTCCAAATCGCTCACCTTAAAATCTCGAAATCAATGTCTTTGGGCGATCATTTTCTTCAGCAGATCGGCCCTCAATTTTTCTACAGAAACTTTTACGAAATGTTACACACCCGTTTTTATCAAAACATTATCATTGGAAAATCGCCAATATGTAGCTCGGTATTTCGTGCAAAACATTAAGTCGGAGTTCGTTTTTACCTGTCAGACATGAATCCCGTAATATTTAGTTCCGTTATTATGGTCAAAGCGGTATTGGTCAGCGGGTTCGTTTTCTTACCCGTCAGACATTGAAATCCCGCCACTATTAGTTCCGTTATATTGTGCAACGATGGTTCCGGGCGATCGTTTCTTCACCGTCAAACATTGAATCCCGTATATTTTAGTTACGGTATTAATGGTTCAGAACATTGGTCGGGGGGTTCGTTCTTACCCGTCAGACATGAATCCTGCTATTATTTAGTTACGTATAATGGTCAGAACGGATGGTCGGGATTCGTTTCTTCACCCGTCAGACATGATCCGCTATTATTTAGTTACGTGTAATGGTCAGACGATGGTCGGGGGTTCGTTCTTACCGTCAGACATGAACTTCCCGTTATTATTTAGTTCCGTATAATGGTCAGAACGATGGTCGGGGATTTCGTTTCTTACCCGGTTCAGACATGAATCCCGCTAATAATAGTTACGTATAATGATCAAAACGATGGTCGGGGCGATGTCGTTTTCTTAACCAATCTGACATGAATCCCGCCACTATTTAGTTCCGATATAATGCGCTGCAACGAGGTCGGCGATTCGTTTCTTACTCGTTCAAACATGAATCCGCTATTATTTAGTTACGTTAAATGGTCAGAACGTTGGTCGGGGGTTCTGGTTTCTTACCCGTCAGACATGAATTTCATTGCTAATTATTTAGTTACGTATAATGGTCAGGGGAACGATGGTCGGGGATCGTTTCTACCCGTCAGACATTGAATCCCGCTATTATTTTAGTTACGTATCAATGGTCAGAACGATGGTCGGGATTTCGTTTCTTACCCGTCAGACCATGCATATCCCGCCTAATAATAGTTACGTATACTGATCAAAACGAATGGTTCTGGCGGATTGTTTACTACCCGTCAGACATGAACATCCCTGCTAATAAATAGTTACGTATTAATGATCAAAACGATGGTCGCGGGATTCCGTTTCTAACCCATCACATGAATCCCGCCACTATATTAGTTCCGTATAATGCCGTTTCAAGATGTCGGGGGGTTCGTTTCTTACTCGTCAAAACATGAATCCCTCTAATATTTAGTTCCGTATAATGGTTAAAGCGATGGTCGGGCGATTCTGTTTTTCTTTTACCCGGCGCAAACATGAATCCCGCTATTATTTAGTACGTATAATGTCAGAACGTTGGTCGGGTTCGTCTTCATACCCGTCAACATGGGGAATCCCGCTAAATAAATAGTTCGTTATAATCGGTCAAAACGATTACCAATTCTTTGGGCGATCATTTTCTTCAGCAGTCGGCCTCAATTTATTTTTCTACAGAAATCTTACGAATGTTTACAACCGTTTTTATCAAACATATCATTGGAAAAATCCCATTATTTTAGCTCGGTATTTCGTTCAAACATATAAGTCGGGAGTTTCTCGTTTTGTTACTGCTCAGACATGAATCCCGCTTAATTTTAGTTCCGTATAATGGGTCAAAGCGATGGCGGTCAGGGTTCGTTCTTTACCGTCCAGAACATGAATATTTAGTTACGTATAATTGAATCAAAGCCGATGCGGGATTCATGGTTTTGAAGGGTAAGAAACGAACCCCGACCATCGCTTTGACCATTAAACGGAACTAAATATTAGCGGATTCATGTTTTGACGAGTAAGAAACGATCCCCCGCCCATACTTTATGTCCCATTATACGGAACGACAATATATAGCGGGCGATTCATGTTCTGACGGGTAAAGAACGAATCCCGACCATCGTTTTCACCATTATACAAACTAAAATAGTGGCGGGCGATTCAATTGTCTGGACGGTAAAACAAACGAACCCTCGGACATCGTTTTGATCATTTATACGTAACTATTATTAGCGGGATTCATGTTTGACGGGTAAGAATAAACGAACCCCCGACCATCGCTTTGACATTTATACGTAACTAAATATTGGGGGATTCATGTTTGACGAGTAAGAAACGCAAACCCCGACCATACTTTTTGACCGATTTATACGGAACAAAATAATAGCGGGAGCCATGCCGACGGTAAGAAAACGAATCCCGACCATCGTTTTTGATCATATAGTAATATATATTAATCCCGACTATCGTTTGACATTATACGTAACTATTATTTAACCCCCGACCATCGTTATTGATCATTATACGTAACTATTATTACGGGATTCATGTCTGACGGGTAAGAAACGAATTCCCCGACATTGTTCTGACCATTATACGTAACTAAATAAAAGCGGGATCATGTAACTGACGCGTGGTTAAGAAGGGCGGGAACCCGAACCAACTTCTGACCATTATACGTAACTAAAATAATAGCGGGATTCATGTTTGACGGGTTAAGAAACGAAATCCCCACTATCGCTTTGACCCATTATACGGAAACTTAATTTAGCGGGGATTCAGTTTGACGAGTAAGAAACGAACCCCCGACCATCTTGCTTACCCATTATACGGAACAAAGATACTAGCGCGGATTCATGTCCAAACGGGTAAGAAAAACGAAATCCGCGACATCGTTTTGATTCATTATACGTAAACTATTATTAGCGGGATTCATGTTCTGACGGTAAGAAACGATACCCCCGACCATCGCTTATGACCCATTATACGGATACTAAAAATTATTAGCGGCGATTTATGTCTGACGAGTAAGGAACCGAACCCCCGACCATCGTTTTGACCATTCATTACAACAAAATACTAGCGGTATTCATTGTCTGACGGGTAAGAACGAAATCCCCGACCATCGTTTGATCATTATACGTAAGCTATATTTAGCGGGATTTCATGTCTGACGGTAAGAAACGAATCCCGACCTCGTTGATCATTTATAACATAAACTATTTACTAGCGGGATTCATGTCTGGACGGGGTAAGAAACGAAATCCGCCGCCCTACCATCGGTTTTCTGGACCGATTATACGGAACTTAAATAATAACGGGATCATGTCTGACGGGTAAGAAACGAAACCCCCGACCTCGTTACCTTGGAACCCATTATACGTAATTAATAATAGCGGGATTCATGGTCTGTACGGGAAGAAACGGAATCCCCGACATCGTTCTGACATATATACGTAAACTAAAATATTAACGGGATTCATGTCTGACGGGTAAGAAACGAAACCCCGACCAACGTTCTGGACCATTATACGTAACTAAATAATAGCGGGATTCATGTTTGACGGGTAAAGATAAAGAAACGAATCCCCGGCACCATCGTTACGAACCATTTATACGGAACTAAAAGTGCGCGGGATTCATAGTCTGCACGGGTAGAAACGAACCCCCGACCATCGCTTTTGCACCATTATACGTAAACTAAAATATTAGCGGGATTCCATGTTTGACGATGTAAGAACGATCCCAACCTCGGTTCTGACCATTTATACGTAACTAAATAATAACCGATTCATGTTCTTGACGGGTTAAGAAACGAATCCCGGACCAACGCTTCTGACCATTATACGTAACTATTTTTAGCGGGATTCATGTTGACGGGTAGAAAACGATCCCCGACCATCGTTCGCGGACCATTATACGAACAACTAAAAAGTGGCAGCGGATTCATGTTCTTGATGGGTAAGAAACGAACCCCGACCATCGCTTTTGACCATTAATGCGAACTAAAATTATTAGCGCGGATTTTCATGGTCTCGGACAGGTTAACAAACGACTCACGACTTTATGTTTGACGGAAATACGGAGCAAAAATATTTGGCGATTTTCCAATGGCATACGTTTGATAAAAACGGAGTGTTGGAAACATTATTCTGTAGAAAAATGAGGCCGACTCTGAAGAAAATGGTCGCCCCAAAGAATTGTATTTCGAGGATTTTAAGGGGCGATTTGGACTCCGCCGAGGGCGGAATCGCCCGTCGCCCCCAGGTATTCCCGACGCTGTAAGGAACCGAATGTTACCATAATTTATTCCCGAACATAACAGCAAATCCCCGACGTTTGTTTTAGTTTTATACAAATCCGAATGTCAACATAATTAATTTAAAAACGCAACAACAAACCCCGACATATTTTAGCATCAAAGGAAACCGAATATTACCATAAAACCAATACTGAACGTAACAATGAACGCCTGACATTTATTTCAGAATCAAACACAATCTAATGTTACCGATCTTGTCGATCTGGTCTTGAAGATCGGGGATCGGGAAAAGATCGGGAAATAGTGAAAAATCGGGGAGATCGGAAAGATCGGATCGGCCGATCCGCAGCTCTAATCTAGAGTCCAGACAGATGTAAACATACACTGTACTACAATACACAGATATCTGCTTCCACTATGTGTTCACTATTGTAACTGTCCTGGGAAACCATTAATTAGAAAAGCAGTCTATCATAGATGAAACATTGACATGGAGTGCTTATCAGATGATGCCACACCTTCAGAGATAAAATACCAAAAACTGGTTTACAACTGACAGTCAGTTGACATAAAAAATTATAGGCCTACGTGTTCACTAACCTTAGTTCAGACGAACATTATTCGCAGCATTTCTTGGCACCATAAATTTAGAAGCAAGTTTACTTGCAATTAAAACATTGTGCATGACAAATCACATATAATCAGAGATGTTTAACATTGTTCAGTTCATTTGGTAACATGACTGTTTATTATCAGATGTGTATACAGTGCTCTCCAAGACTAGCGATGAGTCAAGTTTTTCTTTCTCATTATAAATGATTTACCTAGGGCTGAGAATGTCAAGTTCCAAAGTCCAGACAATGCATGGACAAATCATTCATCCATGTATGTGTGTGTGTGTGTGTGTGTGTGTGTGTGTGTGTGTGTGTACTGTGTATGTCTGTGTGCTTCAATGCTTGTACAGTGTGTGTGTGTGTGTGTGTGCACATTTGTGTTAAGTCTGTGTGTGTAAATGTAAATGTCTAGATACAGTAATCATACCAACACAATCAGCCTGTAAGGTACTACTCTGAGTATTGTAGAATGTTGATCAATATGAGTCCTTCAACCTTTGACCGACATCTGTGATGCACTATGTTATCCAATGAAATGCGTTTATTGCATTATGCATTTCCCTCCATTTGTTTTTTATTTGCCTTAATTATTACAAATCAACATGCAAAACTTCACTATGAATGAAATCAACATTATTGCTCATCATTCTGAGTACTTGTACATGTATACATGTACATGAGGATACCAGTGGAATGAAATATCACTTTAATAAAATACAGACAGTGGACTCTCATTATAACAAACAACATCGATATAAGTTCATATAACAAACAAATATTTCCAGTCCATAGTTGAAATTTCCTTCGAATTTTGATTTTTTTTGGCAACCCTGATATAACAAAGTAATTTTCCTGATGATACTGTGCATTTGATTTGTGTACACTATCACAGTGTACAGCTGTATTCTGTAACACTAACAGCAGCATCATTTCCTCCTCCAACACAAGGATTGCGCATTAATATTTAACTTCATCAGTTGTATGATCATTAAAACAATCAATTCAACATACTGATAATTAGTTTCACTTCCTATTATGAGAAAATTAAGTACTTACAATTCCTCATAAGCTAAGTTGATGAGCACTTGAATACAGCTCACTTAAGCTTCCACTTTTATACTATTCAAAATTTGGAAGTAAAATATACATTACAAACTGACTGTTTAAAATTAATTTCTCAATGCATTTCGTCTAAATTACAATACCAAAAGGGATGTTTCTAGGTCACATGTTTACCAAACTTCGTCCATTACATTTCACTCTTTTTGCATGATTCCACGGCTACCATTTCTCAAGAAAAAAATAGCAAAGTAGAAGTGGGAAATCAAAACATAAACAGTGAAATTTAAAGATGCTATATACACTATAACATTGAGGGAGACCCATTAAAAACTTATGAAAATATGGGTAGGCCTATATTTAGGGACGGTGCCAGGGCAAAATCTTAAAGAGAGGGTGAAAACTAATATAAGGCAAAAGTGTCCAAAAGACCTGCATTTCACGAATTAAAGACACTATATAACACTGTGGAAGACCCGTTTAAAAAATTGTCGAACTTTGCTATCTGACATATCCGACAGTATTTGAATGGACAAATAAACACCCTAGACCACAAAAGTTTCTAAGACAGATATGCTGTCACTTGTAAAATATTGGCACATGAATTATTCTTGGCCGATGAAAATTCTGCAACATAGCAATCTATGGGGGAAAACTGGAATGGTCTGCTCATAAGATTTTTACATTTTTAAAGCACATACTGATCATTTTGAACTGCAATTTTTGGGGGCTTCATTTTTAGACCCTATCTGAAATACTAGTAGCATGGGGAATCATGTACTTCACATTTTTTGAAATGAAAATATTGTTTTATGATGCCTTTAAGTATTAAATATTGTGCATGAAAGAGAAATATAATAAGAATGGATCGAGCTGCAATTTTAGAAAAAAAAATTGTGGTATTATGGCAACTTAAAGCTGCATTTTGCCTGCCATTTTAGATTCATTTTTGACAACAATGTGAAGTCCCATTTATAAATGTTTTTGTCTGGTCACATATTCTAACTGGCTATGATTCTGGTAGCCGATTAATAGTCAGGTAAGCATTTGGATACAACCCTAGTATCCACTAATCCAGGTCTCAACTTACACCAACATGCTACCCCTCTTCTCACAAGTGAAGACTCCCACGTTGCATAACTTACTGTATAAATGGGAGCATCCATTTGGCAACCTGAGGGTGATACAATGGAAATCTACAATATCTCACTCACCTTTCGGAAGTTATAGAATTTCAGCGGTATGACTTCGGGAACTTGGTGTTTGGGAACAAACCCCGATTCTTCGTCCTCCTCGCGGTTGTCACTCATTGTAGAGCCGATGGTGACGAGAATACTTCAGCAACACCTGTACTTGATGGCCCTCACTGTAGGGGATGCTGACTAAAGCTACCAGTGTTCGTATATTCCAAATAATCCTCACACATGGTCTGAAGTCATCTCCATCGGGTAGTGGTGCTACACAAGTAAAATCAAATGCAGCATACATGCATTAACGTGTACATAACAAACCACTAGCTCTTTGGGATTTCTGATCAAGTTACAATTTAGGTTACAAATTTGTAACCTTGATCTTTTTATGTGAGCTCATTTACAGCCACAGTGTTCCCAACAACCAGTGACAATTTGTTAAGCTATACAGTATATATACCTCCCAAAATGATCTGATACTGAAAAATTGATTGCAAAGAACGAAGTTAGCGTCCAAACACGTTCTGAGATCGGCAAACAATAGAACTCGGAATGTGTTTGGATGTCAACTTCGTTCAGACCCGTGGGTGCACTAGTGCTGCTTACGCATCGCCGGGTGCCCTAGCGCTGCTTATGCATTGCTGCAGTGCGCGGTTATGTAGACCGTCTACAGGAAACTGCAGTGACCTTCTGTGTTTTGGCCAATATTTTTATCCAAAATGTACTTTCTTTCCATCAAATGTTTAAGAATCAGAGAAAGCTGTATGTAAGAATATGCCCAAAATGTCTTTGAATGAAGTCCATCAACATAATTTTTTCTCACATGCACGACTTGGTCGCACAAAAACAAGTTCCTCTAACTTTCAGGTAATTGTTCAAATTTTGGTACACCCAATTTGGTCCAATCAATGTTGATGAACGATTGATCATACAAGAAAGAATGTGGAACAAATCGCTACATGACACACACACACACACAATACAGCGACAGACAGCCCGCACGCGCTTGCATGCGGGCTGAGTACAATCGAAGTAGGCAAACTAAGCAATGTATATCAGTATGTCCAACTTTTCTCAGAAACGAGAACACATTCACTCATAAAAAATAATGTTATATTCTTATGAAAAAAAATTGTACTTAACATTTTCGATACCAAATTTTGTTAAATTACTGGCGTTTCCTTCCGTAACGGAAAGGTTTCTTTTGGACGTCTCGTAACGACACACTCGCCATGTTTTTCTGAAGGCAGCTGCGCCAAGCCCGATGCGCCACGAGAGCATGTGGCCAGCACAGCCTGACATGGCCATGGCGAGGCACAGCGCAACAGAAAAATGTGGTATGTCAGTACGAGACGTGACGTCGGATAGAAACCTTCCAGTTGAGGTAGCACTGATGCCAGTGATTTACGAAATTTGAGATCAAAAATGTGGAGTACAATTTTTAGTTTCACAACGTATTTTTTCACGAGTGCATGTGTTCTCATTTCTGAGAAAAGTTCGACCAATTGAAAAAATGCTACACATCCCGCATGCAGCAGCATGCCTGCCGGACTGCGGTAACACACTGCTATACGGATAGATAAGCAATCTATCTACACCAAAACAAAACACAAACATGCATGCACACACACACATAATTACACACACACACACACACACAGTACACACACACAGACAGTCGACAGTCACAATTCAACTTCATGTCTGTCTCAAGTCAAGACCAACATGATCAGGAATTCACAGCTGTTTTAGTGGTGCAAATGAGCACTTTAATTACCTCAAATCTTGTGCTACCGTCAATGACTACCGGAACATTAATTTATTACAGCGAAAGAAATCTGTCTCATTCCTTTCGGCGTTTCGCTGCGTATTCAGTCAGCTCACACTGCACTGCTCAGATTCCTCAGAATCACAATCAACCATGTCAACAGATTTCAATCATAAGTTGCACAGGATCGCCTACGAAAACTACAACCACACCTCACAAAATCACAAATTCTGTTCAAACAACAAATCTGTGCACTCACATTTCGATGCACTTATCTTGAAATCAGTAAAATACCTTAGAATATCACGAAATCTTACCTAGGCGTTGAAAAAAACGAATAAAACAAGCCCAAATGTATCAGTATACAACCGCTCAATATGATCAAAAAGTAGGTTTGTACATTTTTTCGCTGTACCATTAATTTCTATGTTTTGGGAATAGTGATACGGATTATCAACCCCTGTGAATTAGGGCTTTGCATCAGCGAACAACCTACAACTCGTGCGCATGCGTACTGACCGATTACATTACCGCAGATGGCAGTATTCAAAATATTGTCCAGAGACATGTTCCTGCTCTTATCAAAAGAGTTGACATCCAAAAGAAAGTAAAGCCATAATGTGGATTTCTCATGTTACATAATGCTGGTATATACATTCTGAAATACATCGATGACACGTATTTCTTTGAAGTGTGATAACCGCAGTATCGATTTTTGCATGAATTTAGATTAAATGTGTGTTTTTTAATATTTTTTTTATTTGTTTGTTTGTTTGTTTTTGTTTTTTGTTTTTGTTTTGGTCTGGGTTTTTTTTTGGGGGGGGAGGGGCTTCTGGTGTTTTGTTTTGTTTTGGGGGGGAGAGGGTGGTCAGTCAGTATGATGACGGGTTAACCCTTTGCACGCAAAAGTTACAATTTTGCACATTCGTACAATGAAATTAAAAAATTGTAATAATTAGTTTTCTCCGTTACGTTTGTACTTGATAAGCTAACAAACAGTCATAATGCTTAAACAACATCAATAGAATAAATACCAGTATCAATGATGCAAAAAAGGCAAGACTTAAAGAAAATATCAAAATAACAATCGTCATTATTATCCCCTCAGAATTAATCCAGCATGTAAAAAGTTAAGACTGAACTTGTAATTTTCTTCTATTGTCAGTGCATTGTATTTGTACGGGGGAAATGTCTACACTATTATGATTTACAGATATGGATCATGAGGCAGTGGGTCAATCCTGGGGGAGGGGGCCAGGGGGTCAGTCACCACCCTAATGAAAATATGGGGGGTGGGCAAGCATATCGATTTATACATTAAAAACGCAGTGCAAGACACTACAAAACCATAAACAATTACTAAATATATCCAATTTTCAATTTTCAATTAGGATTTGGCGAGCAGACATTTCTCTTAC
>JZLH01S0184553.1:12065-30145 GCA_001188425.1 Eucidaris tribuloides | reverse complement strand
TTTTTAAATTAAGCTCACTGAAGCGTAAAAAATGAGAAAAGTGTCAAAGAAGTGTCAGAGGCTCAAACAATAGATGAATAACATAAATACATGTAGTGCTAAATCAGTCACCAGAAACAGAATTTGTCAAAATCCTGTATCACAAATCCCCCCAAATGACTCGTGACTTTTTAAAAAGTGGTTTTTTTTTTCTATTTAATATGTGCTCACTCATGCATGCATTGACGAATCAATCACATTTTCCCACAGAAGTTAGTCAATTAGTGCAGAAACACCCCTGCCAAATTATTTTGCTCAAAACCATTTCTTTAAAAAGTTATGGGGTTTTGAAAAAGGGGGTAGTTACTTTTTTTGTTGTGTGTAGTTTGTAATGTTTCGTTTTAACTCGTGAATATAGGTTTTTGTTTTAATTTTGTTTTAGTTTTGTTCTAGTGGTCAGTAAGAGTCATGGTTCTAGACACATGTATGTTAACATAAAATCACTGTTTAAAAAAATTTAAAAATAGATAATAAAGCACTTTACTGTGCCTTGGTTGCTTGTAATAAACAAAAAATTGTTGTTTACTAATGTGTACACAGCCTAATGTGGCTATGTTTATTTAATCAGTCATGGAGAAATAATTACAGTTTAAGGGGAAAGGGTTATTGTCTGCTGATATAATATTGCAGATCATTTTTGTTTTCTTCAAAGGTTTGCTAATCCTGAAGAATTATTGTATTCAAACACCAAGAGAAATAAACAGAATCAGACAAAAATATACTCTTTATTATGTAACTTGTATCTTTGAGATGATGGGTATTGTCAGGGCATGTACTACAGTCAATGTGTAATGGGGTAGTAAATACAGTTGACTTTGCATAACTCAACGTCGCACAAGTCAAATTATCGCCTATGTTGAATATTTTTGACAGTCCAAGTTTGTTCTGTGGTTTTTCAATGGGAGGTTTTTCTTTTATGTCGATTTTTTAATCGAATATCGCCTATCTCGAACATATTTTCCAGTCCCAAAGGGAGCAAACATGTGTTATATCATTCGCCTAGGTCAAAGTGGCCACAACCGCCATTCTTGAAGGTCTTAATGGGTTGACCTTTGATCTCTGCCTTTCTCATTTATGACAGCATCCCTTTCCCTATACATGTTTCTTCGTCTTTAACATAGAAAACTGTAGCTTGATTTTCATCTAAGTCAAAGAGATTTGTGTGGTCCCCAGTGATTCAACTTAGGCGAAGTTTACTGTATTACTAGTCAAATGCTGACATGAAATATTGGTTAGCAAGTTAAAAATCATGCTAAGCTACACAATTTACAAATGCATGTAATTTTGTAATCGTCTTGGCTCAGATTGAAAAGTATACAGAACAAATCAGTACTTGATGGACTTCATACTATGCATTTGTGGATACCCGAGTGTTGGTGCAACATAAATGTTTCAGTATTTCCTATTTTCCATTGTAAGTATGTCACTTTAACAGTGCATCCCTCATACGCTTAAACATTTTCATATTTTGATAGATTTTTTGACACTTTATAACAGAATATACTTTGTTCGCTCAGGCAGGAAATGATGGCACATGTCAAAACAGAAAAAAAAAATGTTCCTTAATAAATTGTCATCATTTCATCAGAATAGCCTTTTTGTAACTCCAACTTTGCTACTACCAGTCACAAGAAAAGTACCATTTTTTTGTCTAGTATGGATTATTCACCTTAAATAAAAGTGGCTTTTGCTCACGCATAAAATATCTGTTCATCCTATTTGTGCTGTCATGTTACAGAGGAGACCCTTAGTTATCCATAGGTATGAAAATACCGTGAAAACGTTTGAAAATATTAATTTAGTGAGACTTTTTCAAACTGTAAACCTCCTTTTTTTCCAGGGGGGGGGGTGCACTGTATACTCGTTACACCCTACTATTGGACATACGATTGTTGTTGACAATTGTGTAATGCTTTTGAAAATGTACCTTTATTTGTGGATCACATAATGAAGCTACGATGACAAATGAAAATCATACAAACTATTAGTTTTACAGTATTGCTCTGTCATGATTCAGAAGCAATTATTTATTTTTATAAACTTATGAATATATACACATACTTTTATTTGTAAATTGCATCAGAAACGTCATGAAATAAATAAAACACTCCGTTATAAGAAAACAAAATGATGTTGTGCATTGTGTTGTTTATATAAAACAAACAAGGAAAACTAACTCACTGAGACTATGTTCAGCAACCAGAGTTACGACTACATTGTACTGCCATTACATATACAGCCTGTCTCAAAGAAAGTTGTGCACGAAAAGCACCTTGTTTGGCAATCAGACAACACTGTTGTGATATGATGCTTACATCAACGTCAAGATGGCAGTCTAAGCCTTCAAATGCTTTTTGTTCTGTTCAATTTACTTGTTTTAATCTGGAGATATGTGTAGGTAACAATGAAATGGTCACAATTTACCACCATTTACCAGGGAAGAGAAGTGTACTTATAAATTAATGATAGCATCACACCTTCAATATCACTACAATTACATAACGAACAAATTTTACCCGATTTCTGATCCTAAAAATGTTTTTTTTTTTTTTTTCTATTAACTGTACTGAACAGGTATTGGGATATAACATTTCATTCATTTTGTAGTGGCACAATGATTTTCATACATTTGATTTCATGCAGGAACTCTTAATAAATTAGATACCATCACTGATATATATGTATAGCCCTCTTCTTTAGTAAAAGTGACAATTGTGATTTTACTCTTCGTTGTTAACCCAATGGAGACGATTTGATTTCCCTATAACGGGCCTTTTCCATAGACCCCAACACGAGTTAACTCGTACTTAGTCTCCAACGGGTTAACTAAACATATATCTTGAGATTAAAACAAGCAAATTGAACAAAACAAATGGTACTTGAAAGCTAAGACTGCCACCTTGACATTGATGTGAGCATCATGTCACAACAGTATTTTTTAATTGCCAAAGACGGTGCTTTTTAATTGCACATTTTTTTCTTCTCTTTTTTGACAGGCTGTATTTACTATTTTATCTACATGTATTGTGTTGCCGTGACATATATGTACCATTTTATTTACATGTATCAAATTTCTCATTTATAGCAAAACTGAATACCATGATTTAAAGATGTACAAAATATAATGCCGCAGTGTACTAGCTTTCATGATACTTTGTTAAAAATTAATCTGTACTTCCGACTATATCACATAGTCAGTATTATATAATATGTACTAACCAAGTTAAATCTGATATTTACACCTTAAATACAGCACTAACTTCAACACACGATTCCATTATAAATTTCTTCAGAATATCTGTTGACATATAAAGAGCATCACAATTTATTTGTGCATTTTACCCGATGTCGTAATACTGAATGGGGAAATACAACACAATACATATCCCTTCTGATCCCATTTCTTATGGGTCATAGAGTTAATAATACATGGGCCTACTTTATTATTTTTTTTCCATTTCAAGACTTGTTTAACAAAAAAAGTGCTTTTACTCATTTACATTCAAAACCTAATCTCATTCAGTAGGTTACACCTTTGATAAGTGGACATAAAAGATTTGAGGGTCAAAGGTCCAAGTTCTGCTTGAACTAATGCAGGCAATATTCCATACAAGTATATCAATCCAATGTAGATGGGTCAAAAATGGAGAAGAACATAACCCATATCATTGTAATGTATTACATGTCTGTGCACTGTGATAATACATGTCATGAGTTCAAATTGATAAGAATATTCACTTGGGGGAGGGGGGAGGGGGTGGTGGTCGTGATCATAATTTGTGGACCTGTGTACAATGAAATGTCAATTCTGGGTGGATTGTGAACTTGTGATCATGAATTTTGGACCTTTGCACAATAAAATAACAGCAAGATATGAAAAAAAAAACATGAATACCCCTTTTGACAGCCTTTGAAGCAGAATAACTATAGTCATTGCTATGTCGAAAAGAAACATTTGCATAACAAGAGCCCCGGGGGGCACGACGCTCACCTGAGGTCTCGCAAACTCTCTATGGTGCCAATAGAATAAACATCAGTTACATATAGTTTTGGCCCTTGGAACCTGATATCTAGGCACCAACGTAGATAAATGACCCAGTTGGAAAACTTTGCATCCCCTTGCCATATATGGCTGATTTCGCCAAGTTCAATTCCAACATCTGTTTTTATAAAAACAAGGCACACCCTAGTATCTTAACATTTGATCTTTGACCTACTTATGTGACCTTGACCCAAATTTAACATTGAGGTCACTATACATGTAGCATCTACCACTCAATTTAGTCACAAATGGGCCAATACCAGTGCAGTCTCTCTGTTTAAAGAACACTGATATAACAAAATTTCATTATAAAGAAGTAAAATCTCTGGTCCATATCTTGGGTGTTCCTTTGTATTTATTGTTTTGCAACCCTGATATAAGAAATTTCGTTATAAAGAACAAATATCATGGTCCCAAGGATTCTTTATAACGAGAGTGCACTGTACCAACCAAAGAAGAACTTGCATTTGACTTCATTTGACCTTTGACCTACATATGTGACCTTTGACCCCAAAATAACATTGAGGTCCCTGTTACGCATATACCACCCACGTTAAGTTACAAATGGGCTTGTGGTTAGAAAGTTACCTAACTTGGGCCCTTATGGGCCCTGCCCCCTGGGCGGCCTGGTGTACCATTCCAAGAACACTCAATCCCCTCCCCCTGAGGATCATTCCCACCAAGTTTGGTTTAAATCCACTGATTTGAATGTGAATTATTCCCATAGGGCCCTACCCCCAAACTTTTGCCCCCCCCCCCTTAGGGGCCACACAGGGCCACCCTGGGTATTGTCATGAGGAACATTAATTCAGCACATATAGAGGTATCTACACACAAAGTGGCTTCACTAAATTATTTCTGGATGTAGAGAAGATGTTTGAAAACCACCTACTTTGGGCCCTTTAAGGCCCTGCCCTGGGCCCCTAGGGGGGCCAGGTGTACTATTTGAGGACCCTTGAATCCCCACCCCCTAAGGATCATTCCTGCCAAGTTTGGGCCAAATCCAATCATGCATTTTGAAGAAGAAGCTGAAAATGTGTAAAAGTTTATGCACGGCGCACGACGAACAACGCACGATGGACGAAAAGCGATCGCAATAGCTCACTTGAGCCTTTGGCTCAGGTGAGCTAAAAACATATGTTGTAGGCAGGTACACGTAGTAATAGCAAAGATTGTGAAGGCACATAACTCTAATGTTTAGCTCAAGTGTTACAGGACAACAATGCCACAACTGGAAATCAAAGATGATCTGGAGGGTTCATTTAGAGGTGGGGGTTAGCATCATGCAGAAAAATGTTTAACATACATTAAAGATATATGATGCATATTTTCATGAAATAATTAGTGATTTGGTGGTGCACAGAAAAATAGCCATCTACAGAGGTCAACATGCATGTGAATTGCAGGGGCCATTTCATCTCATCATAAAGGAAAGCTGTTGTTTGGGAGGAAACTGAGGGAGGTGTAGGTCAATGCCCTCACCAGCAGAGTGTGTGGACAAAAATATATCCCACCAGAGCTACTAAAATTAGCTCCACCAAAACGGAAACAAACTAGAGCAGTTCGACTGCGCGCAGTCGATGGGTATGCCTCCGCAGTCCGCAGTCCAATCCAACTGATGTAATTTGAAAAGCTTCAAGTTACCATGGCATCAAGACCAATTAGATGAATAAGCATAAGCCCATGTGACCCTTGACCAAGTTCAGTAAATTCCAATTCAAGCAGTTTTTAAATTATCGTGACAATGACTTTATTCGGACAGGAGGCCTTGTGACCTTTGACCTCTGACCTTTCAACTCCAAAATCGAATCAGTAAATTGGTGCCTTATACAAGATACTTCTCCCAAGTTACATCAAAATCGGAAAAGTCATACTCAAGTTATCACAGTCATGAGCCCAAATCAGACATATTTAAGGCCCGGAGACCTTTGAGCTCCAAAATCTAATCAGTTTATTCGTGCCTCATAATAATACTTCACCCAAATAACATAAAAATCTGACAGGCTGTTCTCAAGTTATCATGGTAACGAGCCCAAATCAGACATATTTTAGGCTCGATGACCTTTGACCTTTCAGCTCCAAAATCTAATCAGTTTATTGGTGCCTTATAATAAATACTTCACCCAAGTTTCATCACAATCCGACGAGCCGCTCTCAAGTTATCGCATTAACGAGTCCAAATCAGACATATTTAAGGCCTGGTGACCTTTGACCTTTGAGCCCCAAAATCTAATCAGTTCATCGGTGCCTCATTATACATACTTCACCCAAGTTACATGACAATCTGACCAGCCGCTCTCAAGTTATTGCGGTAACGAGCCCAAATCAGACATATTTAAGGCCCGGTGACCTTTGACCTTTCAGCTCCAAAATCTAATCAGTTCATTGGTGGCTCATAGTACATACTTGGTCCTAGTTACATCAAAATCCGATCGGGGCTTCTCAAGTTATCGCGGTAACGACCCCAAATCAGACATATTTAAGGCCCGGTGACCTTTGACCTTTGACCTTTCAGCTCCAAAATCTAATCAGTTCATTGGTGCCTCATAATACATACTTCACCCAAATTACATGACAATCCGACCAGCCGCTCTCAAGTTATACGCGGTAACGAGCCCAAATCAGACATATTAAGCCGTGACCTTGACCTTTGACCTTTCAGCTCCAAAATCTAATCAGTTCATTGGTGGCTCATAGTACATACTTGGTCCTAGTTACATCAAAATCCGATCGGGGGTTCTCAAGTTATCGCGGTAACGAGATCCGGTAACGGACGGACGGACGGACGGACAACCCGAAAACATGATGCCTCCGGCAACTTCGTTGCGGAGGCATAAAAAAGGATGACACTTCGAAAGCAGCAAATAATAGCTAGACCAAAGCCAGGTTAACACGCAAACCAAAACGCCCCAGAAAACAAAGGCTGAAGAAAGTAAGGACGAGGAAAGATGGATTCATCATTCCGAGATATTATGCAAGGATACCAATCCCACTAATACTTCCACCCAACCACCATATTCCTGAAATAACGTCCAATGCCATCATTCCATACAGGACCTTTCCAACTTCTCTGTCTTTGAAAAGAGTCTATACTATAACTTGCATTTGAATATTCTTGTACATGAACTAGGACATGAATATGTTGAACTTTGTGAAGAAGAATTTTTGTGGTGGGATGATTTTTTTTTCCATTATGGCGGCCTTCATCTTACTCGTGAATGAAACTGTTGTTTGGGACGAAATTGAGTAAGGTGTTAGACAATGCTTTCACTCAGAGTGTGTGGACATTATATCCCTCAACAGCTACTAAAGTTTGCTCCACCAAAATGAAGAAGAATCATATTTTAAAAGCAGAGGAAGATGATGAAGAGAAAAGCCCAATAGAGTCATCAGGTGATGAATAATGTTAGACATGACCTACAGAATTCAATGTGGACCTTGCTTCAGTCCAAAAGTAGTTTACTTTGATAGGCTAAAACCTTGCGAGGGTGAAAGTTTGCCTGATGATTGGAATACATCATAGACAAAGACACTACAAGGGAACCAGAACAAAGTGATGATGCTCGTGTAACTAAAAAAAACAATAACATTAGCACCAAAGATAGACAGGAGGAGGCAGTATATTCCTACACACAAAATCACAAATTATTAGCAGATATCCCAAAAGAAAAACACATCCTCCCAATTTAATTCTACTAGGAATTAGTCTGCATAATTTTGTGCATTACTAATTGAAAGAACTATATTGTACTTCTCAACAGAAACCATCATGGGTCTACCATTCAGGTGTTTGACCTGCTGGTACCTGAATATGAGCTCACAAATAGTCCATGAGCAACTAATGCATGGCTCAAAGGATTAAACCCAAAATTGCTGGATTTTCCCAACCAATGCTTTTAGAAGACCAACTGCGAGAGGAGGAAACCACTCCACAGAAAATGGCTGAATAGCCCTGACCCAACAATCAGAAAGCCAAAACAGCCATGTCGCCCAGTTATTTTAACTACAACAATTTTTTATGCTGGAGTTAATGAATGTTGTGCATAAACCAGGGATGGCTACAAAAGACATCAACAACGTGGTATCAGGGTGCAGAAAAGATGCTTATGTCATCCTGAAAACCCAACTGCATAATGCATCCAAAAAGGAAGAGAGAAGATACAGTGATGAATTAAAGAAACTAGCTCTTACAATTCACTTCTACCACCCCACATGCTATCAATATCTGAGAACTATCTTTGCACTACCAAGTGTTGAAACACTTTGAAAGATGTTACAAGTGGTGGGAGGGTTGCCCGGATTTACAATGGGAAGCAATCAGAAGGGTTGAGGAACCGCAGAAAAAGACTGGACAGAAGATGATATTTGCACTTATGATAGATGGGATGCCAATCAAGAGTGAAGTATGTTATGAAAGAAAGAGGGATATGAACATCGGCTACGAGGACCACGGTGGAAGAAGAAGAAGACAGTTCATATGTTTTACCTCAGACAAAAATATTTTTGCTGCTACAATTTTTATGTAGGAGTTAATAAATGTCATGCCTAAAACTGGGATGGCTATAAAAGACATCAACGAGGTGGTATCAGGGTGTGGAGAAGATGCTTATGTCATCCTGGAAAACCATCTGAAGAATGCATCCAAAAAGGAAGAGAGAAGATACAGTGATGAACTAAAGAAAGTAGCTCTTAGAATTCATTTCTACAGCCCCAAATGTTATCAATATCTGAGAACTATCTTTGCGCTACCAAGTGTTGAAACACATCGAAGAATGTTACGTGTGGTTAAAGAGGGTTGCCTGAATTTACGATGGAAGACTGGACAGAAGATGTTATTCGCACTAATGACAGACAGGGTGTCAATCAAGGGTGAAGTGTGTTATGATAAAAGCAGGGATATGAACATCGGGGTGATCCGACATTTGCTCCAGCGACAGTTGCTCCGGTGACAATATCTCAGAAGATAAAGAGTTAGGGTTAGGGTTGCCATTGGGTTTTCTAGTTCAGAATAGGGTTAGTGTTTGGGTTGGGATTAAGGTTAGGGTTAGCGTTGAGGTCAGGGTTAGTGCATGAACTAATTGTTGGATCAATTGTCGCTGGAGCAAATGTCGGACATTCGAACATCGGATATGAGGACTATGAAAAGAGTAGAGACAAGCAAGAAAAAACACTTGCTAACCAAGCAATTGTCTTATGCTGGTTGGCATTAATGCCCATGTACGTGTGCCTGTCACGTATTTCTTAACCAAAACAATATCTGGGTAATATCAGGCAGCCCTAGTGAAGGAATGCCTCAACATCCTCGCTGAGCATCAGTTGACTGTAACAGCAGTAACATGTGACGGTGCGTCGATAAACAAAACAATGGCCATCCACCTCGGCTGTTCACTGCACCCTGATGCAATTGCGTGGCACCTTCAAGCACCCAACCTCAGGATTAGACTTGCTTTATTTCCCTTATGTGGTACATAAGGCCTAAAAAAAGTTGTTATATTGCCCTCAGTCAGGGTGTGGAAATGATGCCAATGTCATCCTGGAAAACCATCTGCAGGATGCATCCAAAAAGGAAGGGAGAAGATACAGTGATGAACAGAAGAAAGAAGTTCTTAGAATTCACTTCTACAGCCCCAAATGTTATCAATATCTGAGAACTATCTTTGCACTACCAAGTGTTGAAACACTTCAAAAGATGTTATGTGAGATTGGAGGGTTGCAGGGATTTACAATGGAATTGATCAGAGGAGTGGAGGAACTGCAGAAGAAGACGGGAAAGAAGATGTTATTTGCATTAATGATGGACGGGATGTCAATCAAGAGTGAAGTATCTTATGATAGAAGTAGAGATAAGAACATCGGCTAAGAGGACTGCGGAGGAAGAACAAGAAGACAGTTCATGAAATTTAACACAGACAAAATAATTTTCACTATTACAATTTGTATACAGGAGTTAATAAATATCATGCATAAAACTTGGATGGCTACAAAAGACATGAGAAGCTTGGTATCAGGGTGCTGAGATGATGCCCATGTCATCCTGAAAACATCTGCAGAAATCATCCAGAAGAGGAAGGGAGAAGATACAGTGATGAACCAAAGAAACTAGTTCTTACAATTCATTTCTACAGCCCCGAATGTTATCAATATCTGAGAACTATCTTTGCACTATCAAGTGTTTAAACACTTCAAAAGATGTTACGTGCGGTTGGAGGGTTGCCTGGATTTACAATGGAAGCAATCAGAGGGGTGGAGGAACTGCAGAAAAAGACGAGAAAGAAGATTTTATTTGCACTTACGATGGACGGGATGTCAATCAAGAGTGAATTGTGTTATGATAAAAGCAGGGATATGAACATCGGGGTGATCCAACATTTGCTCCAGCGACAGATGCTCATGCGACAATATCTCAGAATTAAGGTTAGGGTTGCCATTGGTTTTCCAGTTCAGAATAGGGTTAGTGTTTGGGTTAGGATTAAGGTTAGGTTTAGGGTTCGGGTCAGGGTTAGTGCATGAAATACTCATCGGATCAATTGTCGCTGGAGCAAATGTCGGACATTCGAACATCGGATACAAGGACTATGGAAAGAGTACAGACAAGCAAGAAAAAACCCTAGCTAACCAAGCAATTGTCTTTATGCTGTTGGGATAAATGCCCATGTACGTGTGCCTGTCACATATTTCCTAACAAAAACAATATCTGGGTAATATCAGGCAGCCCTAGTGAAGGAATGTCTAAACATCCTCCCTGAGCATCAGTTGACTGTAACAGCGGTAACATGTGAGGGTGCATCGATAAAACAATGGCCATCCACCTCGGCTGTTCACTGCACCCTGATGCAATTGCGTGGCACCTTCAAGCACCCAACCACAAAATTAGACGTGCATTACTTCCCAGCTGTGGTACCAAGTTACTAAGAAATGTAAACTTTAACATATGAAAGAAAGTCTTAAAGGGAATCTTTAAAATTTGACCTCAAATGATCTTTGCCCTCTCCATGTGATCATCGACAGCACCGTAACATGAAGGTACCCCTAGTGAATCGATCACCCAATTTTGGTTGCCATTGCTGCAACAGTTGCCAAGTTATGTCTCGTAAGAGAGTCTTGCAGGTAAACAATGGACGGACAGGCGCCATCTCTTAGTCTCGCCTTCAGCTCCGGTGGACGAAACAAAAATTGGACTACAAAGAAATTTCCAAAAATGTGGAATTAGTCTGTAAATATTTGGAACACTTTGTCAGAGTGCAAATACCATTAAGTTCACATACCTATAATATCTTATTTCCAAGTCAAAAGAAGGCAAACAGCAGGCAAAAAACGGAAATCCAAAACAGATCAACATTGCTTTGTTCAATGGTTGGATAAACTTGTAAATGTGTAAAAATAAAGGTATACAGATGGTAGGAACGTGACAACCCTGGAGGAAATGAAGAAGCAACTGGAGAAGCTAACCATGGAACTAAAACACATACAAAAGGAAAGCGGCTAAGCAAGTGTACATTGATAAGCCAAAAAGATATAACATTCACTGGTCTGCAAAGTGAATGTGTCAACAAGTTCGAGGAGGATATCCGGGCAGCGTTGATGTTAAGAGAACTGATGGGAGAGGCTGCAGTTCACTTCATCCTTGGCCACCTGTAGGGAGTGGCTCGGTAAGAGATCCGACATTGAGGTGTCGACCAGTTGAAGGATCCGCATAAATTGTTAAAAATCCTCAGTGGCACACACTTAGCCAGCTACTGCGGGAGATTTACAACAGGGACCAACGGGAGGACAAGTCCGTAGCCAATTTTGGCTATGCACTTATGAAACTCATGGAAAATGAGAAGAAGCTGCCAGAATGCAGACCTGACACAGACCGGGCGATGAAAGAGTGATTTAGGGATGGTCTAAGTGACCCTATTTTGTGGTGTGAGGTCAGGATGTATTTTGTGGTGTGAAGGACAACACTGCCATGTCCTTCATAGAGCATCAGGACTTGCAGTGGAGATGGGGGAAGAGGAGTCTCCCAAAAGACAGAGGGTCACAACGGCCCAAGTTGCAGGCAAGATGGAGGCTGTCCTGGAGGGTCTGTCATCCGTGGTGCGGTGACAAACCGACCTCTTGGAGAATACGAAGATGAAGCAGGACGGCTATCACAGAGCAATATAGGGATGGGCTAAGTGACCTTATTTTGTGACTGTAATGATATGTAGAATAGCACCATACAAGAAGATTCATGTAGAAGTCTTGCCCTTGGTGTTTTGTTTTGTTTTGTTTTCTTCAACAGGCTTTCACCAGTTTTACTGCATTTTCAACTTTGCTGTTGCTTTGGGGATACTCGGGCGAGCTTGTAGTGTGGGAAGTTGTGGAGAAGTTGTATTATTCCACTTTGCAGAGCAAGAGAGCAAGAATATTGATGTGTGATTTGAGATGGCAAGTAGAAAATACAAAGAAGGTAGAATCTGAGGCCGTGTCTGACATGTCGGCTGTAAACTATGTTCTTGGAGGTGAGGAAAAGTATTAATTACAACTTCCGTTATATAATATAAATATCACTATAAAGCTGCATTATGCATTACTACATGGTTTCACGACAGATGAGCGTCATTTCAAATGACTGATAAGGCGTATCTACTCATTGGGACAATCATCACAGCAGCTATTGAAAACAAAACTTCCAAGATTGAAAAGAATAAAATTACACTGTGTCTTGTACGAAACAGTCTGCATTAGCACAATGTAGCAACCTTTTACATTTGACCTTTGACCCCAAATTTATTGCTCAGCAATTAAGGTGAAATAATCTGTTCCAACTGGTAATAATTCATATAAAAAAATACTGCATATTACATTAGAAAAACACAATTTGCCCAGTTTTCTAGTTTTCATGTAAACTATACATTATGTATCAAATTAAAGAATGAATCTCAACTTTTCCACCAGATGTTATTGGCTTATTTTGATTTTTGTGAGTCTGCTATATTTGATTGTGTGATTCATATTTGGTACTGTATGACGAAATATCAAGCCCGAAAACCCTACCAATAAAAAATTCCTCAGCTAAAACCAAGACCACAATTACATATACATACATACATAAGTAATGATTAACCCACCAAAAGTATAGTAAATATGAATGAAATGTTGTCTTCTATGAAAGTTTAGGTCTGCCTGAGTACAGGTGCATTGTATTATATTTGATGCAAGACATAACAATGTATCTAGTTCCAAACTGCTATCCACTCCTTACGGCATCTTCCAGTCCTTCTCGACATTATACCTCATCATCATCATCTTCATCATCATCATCTTCACTCTGACCCTCTTCCTCTTCTGCTGTTGCCATGGAGATTGGAGGACATTTCATGTGAAAGCGTGGGCAGATGACATCATATGTCTCACCTGTGACAAAAGCGACAAAGATAATATCTATATGAAAGCAGATCAATTTGACTGCAAGTTGATGTTATTGTGGTAATGAGCCAAATTACACATGTACATAATGACTGAAGTATGTTCAGGAGTTTCTAAAGGCAGGGGATCTCTTTTGCATCCCTAAAAATTAACATTGTGTAAATACAATGACATTTAGAAGAAAATGCCATCTGGGAACCTTTAGCAAAATATAGGAGCTATAGAAAATCAGTTTTGGTGAAATTATAGTGACCGTTAGACTCAGATTTGAATTTTTTTCTCGCGAGAAAAAAAATCCTACCATAGAACGTACACTAAACGGCTGTTGTTTTTCTTTTGCATTTTTCAAATTCTAGACAATCACCGACCCCCAGATTTCACAGACAAGCCCTTCATCAATAGCCTATAGGCATGAGTTATCTTTTCCTGGCCTGCGGGGATGTTTGCAAATGAGATCCATCACCTTTAAGTTCAGTTATGGCATCAACAGGATGATACAGATGGATGTATGCACACATGACCAAACAGACGCACACACAGACCAAGACACAGACAACGCACAAACATGCTTTCAGTACCGTCAGTGCAGAGAAATTTAAACAACGTAAATAGTCATTATATTTCTCTTTAATTGGCAGATATCTAACAATATTTTATGAATTTTATTTTAAAAAGTAGTAAATAATGAAACTAATATCATCCGAGGACTACAATAAACACATTTCTTCACATTCAGTTGCTTTTCTTGTCTTGTTTTTAAACTTCCAAACTGGAACAGCCAGATGACAATTTAGTGTTTTATGGTAGACTCTCCTGGTGTTTGCTCTATGAAGGAATCAAAGGGAAATAACAAGGTTGAAAGTAGTTTTCAATTTTGGATAATATCATTCTAGCATCAAGTACACTGTTCAGGGTTTCTGCTGGGAAAATTTTGTGTATAATGTTTCCTTATGCAATTAGTGATAATCCAATTCATTATGTAGTTTTGTACAGGCTCAATTTTTATCATGGTCATACATAAATTCAAAACTGCTATTCACATGCTTATTTCACCCTTGGTAAGTAAATTTAAGACAAATCTTTCCAGCCTTGACAAACATGATACATTGGTATATATTTGACTCAATTGGTTCTTGAAGCAGTTTCGACTGTTCACAATTATGTTATTGGCCTTTAATGTTTCTAATAATCAAGCAAAATCAACGAAAAAAGACAATGTACCTGTTGTCAAGTTCACAAAGGCAAAGCTCCCCTCCATGAAACCACCTTCCGATTCAAATGGTGTCCAGCTTGCATAGGAGAATGTCGTCCCTGGCTTGATGGTGGGGTACAAACCTGTATGACAAAGATAAGGAAATAACTCATTTACGACTTCACCACATTAGACCTGTTTGATGTAAGAATGTAGGGTCGATCCTTGGTGGAACCCACATCCTAGTGTAACATGATTACAAATATGTGGTTTCAACCTTACATCAAGGATGTAGGGTCATAACCACCTCACTGAGTTAGTTTGACCCCACAACTGGGATGAATATTTTTGTCAAGCTAATCATTTGATTTTTTGCAATGTCAACTTTTCGTTGACATTTCAGTGTTAAGGCTTGATTTGGACATAATGTGTGACTACCTGTGTAGACAGCATTGTCCCTTATGTGGTTGTTTGTCCTCTACTTCGGCAAAATTAAATGCACACAGTATTTGAGCAAACTCTGCAAGTGCAAACAAATCGATGGTGTGAAAATTTCCACTTTTACAGTATTCTGTTAGATAATAAATAAATAAATTTTTTGTTGCACTACTTGTACTGTTTTACTCCATTGATTGACATTGCATTGAAAATGGTCTGGACTTGTACAAGATTCGATATCTGGAATATAACTGGTCAAGTTGGCTCAGTGGTAGAGCGTCCGCTTCTGGTCTGGGAGATTGTGGGTTCTGGTTCGTAGTGGGGTCATACTAAAGACCATTATAAAAATGGTACCTACTGCCTCTAGCCTGGCGCTCGGATATCTAGATGGTGTAGGCGCATTGGACTACCAGAGGAATAACCCCCCACCGTAGTCAAACTGTCTTCTACAGCAATGTTGCCTAGGGTTACTGAAACAGAGATAGGCCCCGCCCGATGTTCCACTATAGGTGTGGGACGGGTTTATATCTTATAACTTATATCTGGAATACATAGGACAATTACCCAAGATTTATTCCAGGTTAGAAGTCATCACCCATTACTCACCTATAACAGCTTCTCCATTGACTTCATGATATTCTCCTGTTGAGTCTGTGATTTCCCAGTGTCTCGTTACTAGTCGACAGGATCCTGAATTTCAACAACATAGAATCTTAAAACTAGAAAAGTTCGACTACGCGCAGTCGATGGGTATGCCTCCGCCCAGTGCCCCCACTATTTAGCAGCTAGCCTAATTATATCAACAGTTAGCACTCCTAACTGAAGTTAAACTGTAGGTTTGGCAAAAAGTTCATTGACCTTTGATCCTTCACCCTGACATCTAACTCCTGTTACTCTACCAAAATATTTATTTTTGGTTTTGTACCTAACCACCAAATTACATCAACAGTGAGCACTCCTAACTGAAGTTTTATAGGCAGAAAATGACATTTTGGGACAAAGTTCATTGACCTTTGACACTTGACCTTTGACCCCTGTGACTCTACCAAAATATTTGTCTTTTGTTTCTTAGCCTAACCACCAAATTATATCAACAGTGAGCACTCCTAACTGGAGTTATAGGCAGAAAATGTCATTTTGGGACAAATTTCAATGACCTTTGACCTTTGACCCTTGACGGATTTGTCCCAAAATCTAATCAATTCATCCTTGCCTAGTGGTCCATCCTTGGTCCAAGTATCATTAAAATCCCTCCCGCGGTACTTCAGTAATCTTGTTCACAAGAAAGTGTGGATGCACGGACACACGGACGCACGGACGTACGGACGGACAACCCGAAAACATAATGCCTCCGGCTCCCTTACGGGGCGGAGGCATAAAAATGTTATTGCTGAATTCTTCAAAATAATTCAAGAAATCCATAAATTTAGAATACATGTATATCATGAGTTAAAATCACAAATTGAAACGTAGCTAACAAATCTCAATAAGTGTGATAGACAAAACTTCATTAGTTTTGGTCGGTCAGACAAATTTCATGTCAATCTTTCACAAAGTATTCTATTGTCACCCCAGACATCAGAAATCAACATCAAACCTAATAAAATATTGTTTATAGTGACAAATAATGATGTTTAAATTATAGGAGAACATCTGGTAGTATGTACATTACCTATGGGAAATGTCGGACCCCCCCCCCCAAAAAAAAAACTAACATTTTGAGTAATTTCTCAAAAGGGGGATAGTTTCAGAGTGAGCAACTTTCAGGCCATTGATAGATCATCTAGGTGGATCTAAAAAAACATAATTGCAAAGAATTAAATTTCTCCAAATTTACCAAAACTACATCTTGGTTTTAATACTGCAGTATGACTTGTTTATCTGGCCATTTCAGGACTGAAAATAATGAAAACTAATCCTGATTTCAGGAAAACTCCTGGAATGTAACATGTCTCTGTTACAAACTTACTGCTTTGAGGTGCATTTTCATCCATAGACATTGTGATGCGATAAGCAAACAATGTCCTCGTCCTACCAGGGCGAATTTGACTCATTCTGGGAACAAAGGCTGTTGCCACGGTAACCTTCACATCTCTCGTGATGGCTACACAGGTGGGGTCCTGGTAAAACCTGCATGTGATGTAAGATAAGGATGAAAATATATGAAAGTATGGTAAGTCTCCAGTATGTAAAACAAATCCTAATAACAATAAAAGTAATGCACGATCATTGCATAGTCCATACCACTACAGTAACTTTGTATGTGCTTGGACATCTCCTGCAACACAGCATTAATTCTATTTTTTTTTCTTTTTTTTTTTTGGGGGGGGGGTAGGTCGGGGGCTACATTCATATACAACACAAAATTTCACGTACATTTATCTCACCCGAGTACTGTGTTGTTCTCTACTCTAAGACCTGGGCACCATTTCATGAAAGTTGTCAGACTCTGACAAGTTCAGTAAAATCCTTGGTTTTAATTAGCTGAGAAGCAGTGTGATCTAACTGTTACTATGGTAACTGTCAGAGTCTGACAACTTGTCACAGGTGATAACTTTCATGAAACGGTCCCCAGATACCACTTGGGCTATTCTGGAAGGTTTCATGCAATTTATCTGGGGGGGGGGGGGGTGAGGGGGCAGGTAGTGGCTGTATTCATACAACATTTATCTTGAGGCATATTTATCTCCCCTGAATAGTGTATTGTTTTCTACTATGCAACCCTTTAACAACTGGCATTCTCTTGGTGGTTTTATGTAATTCGAAGGGGGGGGGGGTAGGGGAGGAGGTAATGGCTATATTCATCATTGTTTGAGGTACATTTATCCCACAACGCTATAAGACCTGGGGGTGCATTCTGAAATCTATTATAACACATAATTTACAACACTTTCATATTCTAAAATCTATTGTAGGTCAGGGGCCGATTTCACTAACATCGATTTTAGCGATCATCGCCAAATTGATCGCAAATCC
>JZLH01S0184519.1:4261-16841 GCA_001188425.1 Eucidaris tribuloides | reverse complement strand
ACGTACGTACGTACGTACGTACGTACGTACGTACGTACGTACGTACGTACGTACGTACGTACGTACGTTAGTACGTGTGTAGTGTGTGTGTGTGTGTGTGTGTGTGTGTGTGTGTGTGTGTGTGTGTGTGTGTGTGTGTGTGTGTGTGTGTGTGTGTGTGTGTGTGTGTGTGTGTGTGTGTGTGTGTGTGTGTGTGTGTGTGTGTGTGTGTGTGTGTGTGTGTGTGTGTGTGTGTGTGTGTGTGTGTGTGTGTGTGTGTGTGTGTGTGTGTGTGTACATGAATAATTTCGATTATCGTGCAATTATCTCAATATATCCTAAGGCGAAAATGTCGTTAGTCACGAACTTTGTTACCCTATAAAATGGTTATAGTTTCAGATTGATATGATTATTACAGTCAAAAGTCTGGGTCAACTAATGACTATAAACCCTGTATTCCATTTTAAGTTCAATCGACATCTGGGATCGACATCTCAATGGTTAAGTCCTGTGGGATTTCCAACGATGGTGGCGTTGTAACGCAATTACACAACTAAACCCCTGAAAAAAAGTTCTGCAACTCAATTTTGAGCGTTGATATCTCGCTTGTTATTACAGTCCCTTTACAATGATACCTCATTAGCCATGATTATTATGGATTCATGGAATGTGCAAGACATTTTATTTTAACAAGTTAAGGCCAATTCAAAAGTGAAAAGCAGCAAAAATGCACACTAGTTCAGCATGCATTTGTATGGAGAGTGAATTGTGTTTAATGATGCCGTGATGGTTTTTTGTGAAGTATCATGTGTTGATCAATGGAGGGGACCTTGCAAAATTGCCAGAATCCTAATGAAACCCAAACACAATGATAATTTCACAATTACCTACTTACCTCATTTCATATTCAAAAGAAAGTGTGAAAAATACAACACTTCATTAAAAAACATAACATCATTAAATACAATCCACTCTCCATACAAATGAATGCTGTACTGGTGCTGATAGCATTGCATTTTGCAACTTTTCACGTTTCAAAGTTCAGTTTTCAGAACTTTTTTGAGGGGTTTAGTTTAAATTCAGTTTGGAGCATTGTGTTCTTGATTTATATTGCGCTCCATGTTACCCTAACTCAACCCTGAAATATCGACGCAATGAACCCGTCCGGAAGAGGGAGAGGAAGAAGAAGAGGAAGAAGAGAAAGGAAGAAGGAAGAAAGAAAGAAAGAAGAAAGAGAAGAAAGAAGATGAAGATGAAGAAGGAAAAGGAAAGGAGAAAGAGAAGGAAGAAAGAAGAGGAAGATGAGGAAGAAGGAAAAAAGAAAAGAAGAAAGAGAAGAAAGAAACCAGAAAAAAAAATGGGGGGGGGGGGCAGGGGGAGGCGGGGATGGTAATTTTCTCTTTTTGTTTGGTTCATATGACCGGGGCCAAGAACACACAGGGACATAAAACAACAAAAATGCACATCAAAAACAAACGATCATCAAATGTTGTCAATCACGTTCAGAATATAAATAATAAACTTTTGTCGTACAACATAATGTTCGTTTCCTCTCCCGATATTTATTTATTGAAAAATTAAACTTCAAACTTTTGCGTAAAAAGCCTGTGGCACATTGATTAGAAATAATAACGAATTTATGCCGTCTCCAACCACATGCTGACTCGTATATAGTAATGCTAGAAAATACTGTGATCGTCTTTCGGCTACGACGGAATAATGTAATGGTATCATAATTAAAGTTTGCATTGGTTTATGAAAACTTTTTACTTAAAAAAATACAAATATATTTTATTTTTTAAATCTAACAATTGACTTACAGTGAATTGTTCACAGGATGTCTCCGTCTTGCCTGTTGTCTGTCATGTTGATTACTATAATAGTTTATCTCCTTACAAAACAAAGATGAATTCAAGGAGAGTGACATGTTCTTTATTTACATTTGTGCTCAACTGACAAATCCGTTCACTTTTCTGGTATAAATAATGTTCGGATTCTTTATCACTTCATACCTTGACGTTTAGCTCAACAGATCTCGTATTCTACTTTGACTAAAATGTGGGTGTGACTTTGGGAGAAAATACAATCCACTCAATATGCACTTATGTGACTTACTACTCACATTATCAACCGAAAACAAAATAAAAATACTTTCTTAGTACCAATACAAACGATGACCCAAATTTTCTTAACCACCTTAAATTCCACATAAAGGACAGTGATTTTAACTGCCCCCCCCCCAAAAAAAAGTTACGATCTTAAAATCTCCCTTTTCAGTTTGATATTTTCTTCCGCATTACCTTAATGAAAGGTGTGAAAAAAGTAAACTACACGACATATGATATAGTTTGGGGAGGTCTTCTCCACCCACACCACAATTTAGATTTTACTTCAGACTCTGCTTTACATTTATCACATTTTTTTTTTAAATTAGGCACTTTTATACAAATGTGTGAAATACACGAAGGGGGAATAGCAATACATGATCACGTGATATGATTGGAGATATAAAGCAATTGATTTTTCACAAATTTGGTTATTTAAGAAATGTAGACACATCTTCACAGTGAGGAAAGAGGTGTTACAGTTTGTAATAATACGAGCATTTATAATGAATCAAGTCAAAATTAAAGACACTATTAATCAAAATTAATTGTAACTGACAGCTTGTGTGTTATTCATGAGTGAGAAGATAAGAGTAATAATCACAATAATGATGAAAATAATATTGATGATAAAAATAATAACAACAATAATAATAAACAACAATGTTATAAATGAAGAGTGTGTCATTATTATGACATAACATGGCTAAAGAGTTATAAGTCAACTACATGCGGGAATTTTGTTTTAATGGTTACAGGTATACAAAAACTACACAGCAAAATGCATTTTATAGTACATAGCAAGTTCATAAATAGATGTTCACATATATATCTATATGTACATACACATATACGTTGAAAATACAGTAAGAAAAAGTCATATTACAATATGCAGTACGTATGTGCAGTTCAGGTATGTCAACAGAAAGACATTCATAGTAGATTTATTTATACTTGTCTAAGCTAATATGGAATACAATTAAGTATATACCCATTACATGTCCGACCTGTACACATGCAGAAAAGCAGTATGTTTTGTATTAAGTGCCCAAGTGTTGCACTTTTTTAAAGAAAAATAGAATAACTACCTTGTAATTATACTGTGATATATACTGATATGGTTTATAAAAAAACATAAACACAAATATGAGCACCATTATGGTAAAGCATACTTGTCACACTTCGGTGATGTGTTGGAAACAAAATACTGACATTTCTTCCTGTTTTTTTTTTTTCCAACATTTCTCTTTGTACAAAATTCAGTTGAAAGCAAATTATCACAAAAAATACAATTTATATATGACAAGGATGTTATGGCTGTACACACTGAAAAATAAAGGTGTAAAGGAGATACCAACATGTGACAGTGACAGTATTAGCAGCCCTGCCCATTAGTAGTACAAGTTTCAAATGCACTTCTTTCCACCACTTTGGGTCCTTATATTATATTTCACCTGAGTGATAGTAAATTTACAAATCAACCTTCACTTGAAAGCGTCTGCAGTGCAAGTGTTTAAAATTGTATACAACAGGGTGCTGGTTGGTCTAATTTTCACACTTAATCATACCTTTATTTTTTTATGTGTGCACAAAAACATATAAACAAAAATATAACTTTTGTTATTTAAAACATAATAATTAATGTTTTCCAACCAAAGGCCCATATTAAAATGTTAGATTCAACTTTACCATTACACTACAAACATACAGAAACTCTGTTGTACAAGCACATAAATGTACAGGGTTAAAATCTATTTTTTTTTTTTTTAAATCTAAGTTCTCTTCTTTTGTATGACAAGAAGATCCTACACCTTACAAACATTCTACTTGTATTAAGTCATATAGCGAAATAAACAGATACATAAACTGACATACACAGCAGTGTAAGGTGTATGCACATGATCTGCACAACAGCTGGATGTTAGCCAAAGACACATTTACTTATCCTGAGAAAGACACTACGGATATACCCGTAAGTAGTTGCATTTATTTAAATTCATATTTTCTTTCCTCGCTGACTTTATTTCCTTTTTTAATTCCTTTTTTTAAAAAATGCAATTTCTAGTGGAAATTACAACATGTACATAAATTGTCACTATAAAGTTTGTCAAATTACTGCTACCAAAGAGTGAATTCCACTGTTATTCTTAGAAGTGAGGTGAGGTATCATTCATCAGCTCTCATGAAAAAAGAAATTGATTTACTGTAATTTTATCTGAAAGCCCCATTCCCTTCACCCATATACAGTAACAGTAGACCAGGGGTTCTCAATTAGCAGCACACACTCCACTTGCAGCACATCGGACCTTCTGAAGTGGCACATGGAAGCCGCTAGACGAAAAAAAAATAAAGTGTGTTGTTTGTTTGAAGTTTTATTACTGTTGTTTATATTAATTAGAGCCATTCTGGGCTTCTTAAAAGGCCTAATATTTAAAAGCTTGGGGGGGGGGACTCCACCATCTCGAACCCCACCAGGAGCCCTTAAGCAGGCCCCTGGACCACATAGCGAGACGCTCCGCTCGCTATACGTGTTGAATAGTGGCGCAGTACAGGTTCTCGATGACAAACATGACACTTCAGCAAGACTAATTGAGAACCCCTGCAGTGGACTCTCGTTTTAACCAGTTGACTACGAGATTCTGTAAATCCCCATAGACTTTGTACAGGGCCCATCCGGTTCCCGTAAGCAACGGGTTAACACTCTCCTTGGGACCAGGAGAATTACTTTGTTATCAAAATTTGTGATATCAGGGTTGCAAACACATTTAGACACAGAAACAACTCTAGGACCACAAAAATGTGTTTGTTATAACTAGATTTTGGTATAGCAGTGTTCTTCACAACGAGAGTCTACCGCACTGCATCTCACTATCATATCATGTATATACTAAGTAGGTAGGATGTATAAAAACACATGTAGATTAAAACAGTGTTAGAGGGGAGGATCAGTTTCAGGCATTTCAGCCACTTGCAACTTCCGGGGGGGGGGGGGAGGGGGGGGTCTCAGTCAGGGTTGGTTTTTGGAGAAAAATAAAATGAAGATAAGTAGTACTGTATAATTTATTGAAATGCTACAAAAAGTATTACATATACAGGTAGAGACCATCCCTACTAGTTACAAAGATATGTGATTATTCACATAAAATGGGTTCTCAAGCTCTTGATGCAAAATTATGGAGGCTCTCCAATGCACCAGCACTCAAACACCCCTCCCCCTCGACTCTTCACTCCATCCCTACCCCCCCAAAATTGTTGTAATGCCTATGGTAGTGTTACTTGTTAGCATACTGCTCAAGTCTGCATGATTTTGAGGGACATGAAACTTGATCACATTCTAAGTGATGTGCACGTATCTTGGAGCTCTACAAAATCATGAAAATGGCTATGCCCCTGATTCATTTTCTTAGAAACTGTCCCTGAACAATACATTCTGACACTGCAAATCATTATAAACTCACAACTCCAAATTACACAGTTACTTTTCAGAAGATGAAATCATCGAGATGGTAAGAGAGAAAAAGGGCAAGGTGACTGTATCCTTCACTGCATTTGATACATGCAGTAATGCCACTAAAAATCAGAAAGTAACACTTACAACAAATTTAAAAAGACCATTTTGAAAATACAAAAGATATAAATACCTCAGGCACTGTTCTAGGTATAGAAAAAAAAATCAGAATATTTACAGTCCTGAACTGTCTGTACAAGAGAACTGTATGTACATGTACAACAGAACTGAGCAAGACTTAAATAAACAATTACCGCGTCTGTATATATTTGTTCATAGTTAGTATAACATGCATATAAATACATATATTTGTATCCAAAGAATAATTACAAAATCTCGGGTTGCAGCAACTTGAAAGAGTTAGAAGAAAGAAATGATACACTGTAGAATGAGACCCAATCAAAATGGGACTGGTAAAACCAGAATCAGTTGCCAACTTTGTAAACAAACATTTCATCATATACTTCAACTACTATGTTCAGTACAGATACAACCACCTTTGACACAAGATCGAAACAATGCCATAATGACTGATTACAATCCTAAATTTATCAGCAGTATGTTACGTCTTGCTTTGAATTAGGCCTGGGACGAATATCGATTTTGATAATCGATTAGTTGACTGGAAAGGTAATCGAATTAATCAATTAGTCAGAATACAAAAAAATAACAAGTAACATACGCGAAAGCAAGTGCATGGGACTAAAGACAAAATGACTAGAATCTATCTATTAGCAGATGAAAAGTTCAGAATGAAAAATATAACAGCCCCAAAACGAAGACTGGTTGTTTTACTCCCGTGGCACATTAAAAATCCAACATTTCTTGTTCGAATATAGACTAGAGAAAATGTTCATTCTTTCATGCATCAAGATCGCTACCCACCTTACCCGAACACGCCTGCAACATGATGGGCGCTGCCATTTTGGTTAAGCAAATTACCCAAATATCCGCATATCCGCACTGCCACTGCAGTGTGGGAAACGGATACATGGATATTTTGGTTAACCAAGATGGCAGCGCCCTCGCCAATGGCGACTATGTACGATAAACTTCAAATAGCCGTAGAAGAATCAAGTTTTTGAATGCATGACAGCAGTTTTCGGAAAAAGTAATGTCAGCAAAGGAAAGAATATGTAAAAATTTACGGTATTTTGTCATTTCTGTTTTTCAAAACGCGGAGTACATTCAAACTCTTCTTTTGCGTACGGCAAAAAATATTTTTCCCACAGGCGATGCCTGCAGGATGGTAGGGGATGCCGTATTTAGCTGTCCGCGATTGGAAATCCACTGTTCTTGATCGTTAATTTTCCATTAAAAATGATATAATTTGGGTTCTGATCATCTAAAAATGTTTTCCTTTACTTTGAATATTGATATCTAAATTAGTTTTTTTTTATTTGTTAACAAACCACTAAGTTACTGTATTATGAGATTTTCATCTAAGGCATTTAGACTATTCGTCACCACTACGAATAATCGATTCATTTTAAAAGTTGCATTCGAATACCTAATGGCAAAAAGGTAATCATATAATGATTAATCATTTTTTGTCCCAGGCCTACTTTGAATCCATTTTTAAACCCAGCTCCTTTAACACCTGTTGAAGATGTTTGACTGTTGCTTTAAATGTGCGCATTTCCCAGTAATACGCCATTGAGACAAGATCTCATGTCTCGTTCTTATGGGTTAAGTTCAAAATGTTCAATGTTCTTCGATTACGGGTTAAAAGGCATTGTATAGCAATAGCTTCCAGTTAAAAATCGTGAGCATAACAGATTCCCCATGCTACTAGTGTCTCTGATACGGTCTAAAAATGAAGCCCTGAAAAAATTGCAGTGTTAAACAATCATTAAGTGCTTTTAAAAAAATGAAAATCATTGAGAGACCATTCCAGCTTTTCTCCATAGACTGCTGTGTTGCAGAATTTCCTATTGGCTGATATGAAATTAATGTGCCAATTTGTATCTGCACATATTGAACTAGTGACAGCATAACTGTCCAAACTTTTGTTTCTAGGGTGTTTATTGTCCATTCAAACACTGTCAGATATGTCACATAGCAAAGTTCGACAATTTTTTAAACGGGTCTTCCACAGTGTTATACAGTGTCTTTAAGGGACTAGTCATATTTCATAGGTTGTATTTGCCCTCTCTTATTCTCTTCATTACAAGGCCACCATGACTATTCAATATAACACACATTCTCCATTGAACCGATCCCAAGATAACTCGGAACTAGTCTTCAACTGGTTAACCCTTAGTCCCAGGCAGTGAAAGCTCCATACCAAACATTACACAAAAGTTAATATGTGGGACTAAAGGAATTCATATTTCACAGCTTATACTTCCCCTCCCTTAATCTCTGCATCACATGGCCGTCCATGGGGATGTATGTACCCTGTGCCTTATCCACCACCAGGACCTGGTCCATCATGGCGTCCGGGTCACATCCCTGCTTCACCAGGTCCTTCTTCTTGTGCTTGAACGTCGTCGTGATGTCCATGTGATCCATCAGGCGGACAAACTTCGGACAGGCGTAGTCGGGGAGGTGGTTGACGGTGTGGTCAAAGAGGTACTTGGCGTCGAGAGACTCACCATCGTGAAGGACGACTGCAGCCATCCCAGCCCGGCCCTCACAGCCTGTGAAATACAAGAGTCAAGTTAACGGGTAATGATGTCATAACAAAAGCAAACATGTACAGTACATGCTTAAAATTGTTAAATAAAAAAACAAAAGAGATCATACCGAAAATTTCAGATTTCTTGCACTTGCAGAACTGACAAGAAAGGGTATTTTCACGTTAAATATGACATGTTATGATAAAAAGCCATGTTATGATAAAAATTCAGATTTTCCAAAATTGAAAATTATGCATATCTGAGTTAGCCCAATCAGGAAGCTGAATACCCATCTGAATAGTTGATAATTCATGGGTTAAACTGGTATCTGTACTAATAGTGCTATTGCAATGATTTCCACTGCCAAAAAAATCACTGCCCAGAAAAAAAATTTAGTGTTCCTAGACATTTCCCTGGCAGGAAGTACTCAATTAAATTTGTCACACTACAGTTTGGAATAAAGATTATGCCAAATTAGAATCCACATGCAATTGCTTGCAAGCATTTAAAGGTTCTTCATGCACATGTACAGATATACGCGTCTGCATAATTGGCCATAATTTTTTAGCTGTTACATGATGGCAAAGCAATACAAATGAATCTATGTTTGTTGAAAAAACAAATTATTTGGGTCCCCTACAAACTACTCCAAAGTAAAAGAGTATTTGATACATTCATGGGTTCACTCTATTTGTGTAAGGGTTTCTTAGTTTTCAAAGGTTAACTCTCATTCTGACTACAACTCATAACCTTTGGTGAAATAACCATCTACACGTAGAAATTCACGATAAATAAAAGACAAAGGAAAGATACAGACAAGAGATTAATGATTAAAGTTAAACAAGAAAAAGGTAACGAAAGTAAAAAAAATTAAAACAATTGTTTTTTTTATCGAACTGCTATGGTGAATATCTGACAGTGCTTTGAATGGACAAATAAAACCCTAGAACACACAGTTTGGACAGTTATGCTGTCACTAGTTCAATTATGCTGCAATACAATTGGACATTAATTTCATATCAGCTACAGGAAATTCTGCACACAGCGTTCTATGCGAAGAAAGCTGGTAATGGTCTCTCAAATGATTTTCATTTTTTTAAAGCACTTAATGATTGTTTTACCCTGCCATTTTTCAGGGCTTCACTTTTTAGCCGTAGTCAAAGACACTAGTAGCATGGATCATGAGCGCTCAGATTTTTTCAACTGGAAGCCATTGTATACAATGCTTTAACCCGTAATCGATAGAAATTGAACATTTGAACTTAACCCATTGAGACGAGACATGAGACATCTTGTCTCAAGCGTATATGGAAATGCGCACATTAAAGCAACAGTCAACCATCTTCAAACAGCGGTTAAGCGAGCTGGCGTTAAAAAGTGGATTCAAATAGGCCTGGGACAAAATTGTTATCAATTAGTTGATTACCTTTTTGCCCATTGGTATTCGAATGCAACTTTAAAAATGAATGATTATTCGTGGGGTGCGAATAGTCTAAATGCTTAGTGAAAATTCATAATACAGTAACTTAGTGGTTGTTAACAAAATAAAAAAAACTAATTATAGATATCAATATTCAAGTAAAGGAAACATTTTTAGATGATCAGAACCCAAATATATCATTTTTTTTATGAGAAAATAACGATCAAGAACAGTGGATTTCCAATCGGGACAGTAAATACGGCATCCGCCTACCATCCTGCAGCATCGCCTGTGGAAAATATTTCTTTGCCGTACGCAAAAAGAAGCGTTGAAAGTCGGTTTTGGAAAAACAGAAATGAAAAATACGTAAATTTTTATATTTTTCCTTTTGCTGACGATTACTTTTTCCGAAAATGCGCTGTCATGCCATTCGAAAAACATTGATTCTCTAGCGGTATTTGAGTATATCGTTACAATAGTCGCCATTGGCGAGGGCGCTGCCATCTTGGTTAACCAAATATCCATGTATCGTTTCCCACACTGCAGTGGCAGTGCGGATATGCCACGATATTTGGGTAATTTCTTAACCAAAAATGGCCAGAGCCATCATGTTGCCTGGCGTGTTGGCGTAGGTGGCGGTAAGCGTTCTTGATGCATGAGATGTATGACATTTCTACTAGTCTGATATTCGAAAAAAGAATGTTGGATTTTTAATGTGCACGAGCGAAGGTAAAACAACCCGTCTTCGTTTTGGCGGCTGTTTATTGTTCATTCTGAACTTTTCATCTGCTAATAGATAGATTCTAGTTCATTTTGTCTTATAAGTCCATGCACTTGTTTCGCGTATGTTACTTGTTATTTTTTTGTATTATGATAATTGATTAATCGGTTACCTTTCCATCAACTAATCGATTATCAAATCGGATATTCGTCCCAGGCGCTATTCAAGGCAAGGACGTAACATACTGCTGATAAATTTAGATTGTAATCAGTCATTATGGCAATTGTTTCGATTTAGTGTCAAAGGTGGTGTATCTGTACCTGAACATAGTATTGAAGTATATGATGAAATGTCTGTTTACAAACGTGGTGCAACTGTATTTCTGTTTAACAGTCCCATTTTGATTGGGTCATCATTTTTAATCTACAGTGTATCTTTTTTCTTTCTAACTCTGTTCATTTTGCTGACAAATCCCGACGATTTGTATATTCTTTGAGTACAAATATATGTATTTATAGTGATGTTATACTAACTATGACAATATATACAGGCGGTAATTGTTTATTCTAAGTTTGCTCAGTTCGTTGTACATGTACATACAGTTTCCTTGTACAGACAGTTGTCAGCGACTGTGTGTTGTGAGTGTGTGTTTTCTATACCTAGAACAGTGCCTGGGTATTTATATCTTGTTGTATTTTTCCAAAATGGGTCTTTTCAATTTGTTGTAAGTGTTACTTTCTGATTTTTAGTGGCATTACGACATGTGTATCAAATGCAGCTGAAGGGTACAGCACCTTGCCTTTTTTCGTTTTACCATCTCGATGATTTCATCTGAAAGTAATGTGTAATTTGAGTTGTGGAGTTTATAATGATTTGCAGTGTCAGAATGTATTGGTTCAGGGACAGTTCTAAGAAAATTGAATCAGGGGCATAGCCTTTTCTGATTTTGTAAGAGCTTCCAAGATACGTGCACATCACTAGAATGTGATCAAGTTGTCATGTCCTCAAATCATTTGGAGACTTGAACGATATCGCCTAAACCAAGTAACACTACCATCAGGCACTTACAACAATGTTTGGGGGTGGGATGGAGTGAAGAGTGGCGAGGGGAGGGGCGGTGTTATTGAGTGCTGCGTGCATTGGATAGAGCCTCCATAATTTTGCATCAGGCTTGAGAACCATTTATTGTGATAATCACATATCTTTGTAACTTAGTAGGGATCGGTCTCTACCTGTAATATGTTATACTTTTGTAGCATTTCAATTAAATTATACAGTATACTTATCTCATTTTATTTTTCTCCAAAACCAACCCGTGATGAGAACCCCCCCCCTCCCCCCCCACCCCCCCCCCGGAAGTTGCAAGGGCTGAAATGCCTGAACTGATCTCCCTCTAACACTGTTTTATCTAGCATGGGTTGTTATACATCATTACCTACTTAAGTACCTTACATTGATATGATAGTGAGATGCAGTTTCCGGTGACTCTCGTTGTGGAAGAACACTGCGCTATACCAAATTCTAGTATTAACAAACCATTTTTGTGGTCCTAGAGTTGTTTCTGTGATCCTAAATGTGTTTGGCAACCCTGATATCACAAATTTTGATACAAAGTATTCTCCTGGTACCCAAGGAGAGTGTTAACCCGCGTTGCTACGGGAACGGATGGAGCCCTGTGACAAGTCTTATGGGGATTTAAGAATCTCGTAGTCAACTGCGTTAAAACGAGTAGATCCATGCAGGGGTTCTCAATTGTCTTTGCTGAAGTGTCATGTTTGTCATCGAGAAACCTGTACTGCGCCACTATTCAACACGAATTATACGCGGGCGGGAGCGTCTCGCATAATGTGCGTCCAGGGCCGGCCTGCTTAAAGGGCTTCCTGGTGGGTTCTTTTTATGGTGAGTCCCCCCCAAGCTTTTATATAGGCCTTTTAGGAAGCCAGAAAATGGCTCTAATTAATATAAACAACAGTAAAAAACTTCAAATCAACACAACCACTTATTTTTTTAAGCGCGTTCCATGTGCCACATTCAGAAGGATCGATGGCTGCAAGTGGAGCAGTGTGGTGCTGCTATGAGAACCCTTGGTCTTTACTGATTACTGTATATGGTGAAGGGAAATGGGCTCTTCAATAACAATTACAGTAAATCAATTTCTTTTTTCATGCAGAGCTGATGAATGATACCTCACCTCACCTTCTAAGAATAACAGTGGAATTATCTCTC
>JZLH01S0184512.1:41683-52394 GCA_001188425.1 Eucidaris tribuloides | reverse complement strand
GAAATAAATAAAACAGTGAAAATTTGAGCAAACGTTTAAGTGTTACAATATTTAAAGTTTATTTAATCGTCATTGTGGAGGATTCTTAAATTGACAACTCTACCACTTTCTTGAGATGAAAGTATAGAGAACTCCCCATCGGTTTGTACACAAATTTGCAATTACATGTATTTTCATTTTCTACGAAATATCTGATTTCCTCTTGCTTGTTGTACAAGACGTCCAAGCAAATATGATTCCGCATGTTTTTCTGAAAGAATTGGATTTCCTTCTCAACTGACATTTCAGAAAAACGCATATTTGTTAAAATTTGTTTCCAAACCAATGGGGAATTCTCCACACTTTCATCTCAAAAAGTGGTAGAGTTGCCAATTTAAGAATCCTCCATTAAAAAGGATTAAATATAGTGTGAACATTCATAACTCTTGAACGGTTCAGTCAAATTTGCTCAAACTTTCACCATTTCTCTTATTGTTTCTCTTATTGTTATCTATTCTCTGAATGCAAATAGAGGTCTGGGTTTCACTCCCTTTAAAGGCCCACTGTCAAGGGTCAATTCAACCACAGAGGTGACAACTAGTCTTAGAGTACAGGCACATATTCACGAACATCGACTATTGCAGTGCTCTACTGTACAGATTGTGGGAGAAAACAAAATGTTGTATTTTCCATACTGTCGTGGCTGTTTCCGTTGCATTATGGGTGTCATTAGTGCACCCTTTTCCTGATTTTAATCAAAAGAGGGTGTTTTTTTTTAAATCTTGTCTTTGTCTTTATCTTTTAAAGTGGGCCTTTAAAGGTAAATGACATGATTTTGGGTAGTCCTCAAATTGGGGTGAAACTATTCTAGAATCAAGTAAATTGTGCAAAGATTATACTGTGAAAATTTGGTAGTCCAATGTTGACTCGTTCTAAAATAACTTCAATCAATATGCCTTGTGACAGACACATCTTTTGCGTAGAAGTCTATGGATTCTATTTCTATCCGGGCTCGAGAGAAACGAAATGACAATATGTTCATGCTTGATCCAGCTTAAGTAAACAAATTCAATTCCTTCCAGTCAGGAGATCCAGGTGTGTCTTTGGTATAGCCTATCTTTCAATCAATTTGGTTCGAGAGGCATTTTTTTTTATTTGTCCCAATCATGTCACTGCCCTTTAAGAGATAGAAGTCAGACAAAACTCACCAACAACCGTTACAACGATGATAATAATAAGGATTAGGATTACTCCTACTATTATGAGAGCCTCCTTCAGTCGCCGTGGTTTTGGCGATGCTTCGGCCGATGGTTTAGTTTCCACCTCGGTGTCGACAGCCGCCAATTCATAATCATGTCCTTGCTTCCTGATAAATTTGAATATATAATTTTAATTTAAATTTATCGTTTTGTCTACGTTAAATATGACGAATCAAATCAGTGTAAGTTACGTAATGCAGAGTAAGTAAAATTCGGAATAATGATATACAATTTCATTAATGGGGTTGAATGGGAAAGTTTATCACATCTTTCTATGTATGTCTGCATGTATGTATGTATGTATGTATGTATGTATGTATGTATGTATGTATGTATGTATGTATGTATGTTCTATTTATCTATCTATCTATCTATCTCTCTATCTCTCTATCTATCTATCTATCTATCTATCTATCTATTATGTTTCTTTTTATCTATCTATCTGTTATCTATCAATCTATCTATCTCTAGTATCTATCTATCTATATCTATCTATCTATCTATCTATCTATCTATCTATCTATCTATCTATCTATCTATCTATTATCTTCTTTTATCTATCTATCTATATATCTATCTATCTATCTATCTATCTATCTATCTATCTATCTATCTATCTATCTATCTATCTATATATCTATATCTATCTATTATCTATCTACCTATCTATTATGTATCTATCTATTATCTATCTATCTATCTATCTATCTATCTATCTATCTATCTATCTATCTATCTATCTATCTATTATCTATCTACTACCTATCTATCTATCTATCTATCTATCTATCTATCTATCTATCTATCTATCTATCTATCTATCTATCTATCTATCTATCTATCTATCTAGCTATCTATCTATCTATCTATCTACCTATCTATCTATCTATCTATCTATCTATCTATCTATCTATCTATCTATCTATCTATCTATCTACTACCTATCTATCTATCTATCTATCTATCTATCTATCTATCTATCTATCTATCTATCCATCTGATGTGTGTATCTATCCAGGGCGGCGCCAGGGTTGAATTCTTAGGGGACCACTGTGTGTGTGTGTGGGTGGGGGGGGGGGTAAAAATATAACAAAGACCTACATTTCATGAAAAACCCATGATTTTGTGAATCTTGCATTTTTTAGTGGGCAGCCGCCCCCTTTGCTCCCCCCACGTGGAGCTGCACCTGTGTCTATCTACATGTATGTAAAGTTCTAGGTCTTTTTTTATATGTATCTATATATCTATCTTTCTTTCTGTCAATAGATAGATAGATAGATAGATAGAAAGATAGATAGATAGATAGATACATACATACATACATACATACAAACAAACATACATACATAGATGGATGGATAGATAAATACATAGGCAGATAGATAGATAGATAGATAGATAGATAGATAGATAGATAGATGGATAGGTAGATAGATAGATAGATAGATAGATAGATAGATAGATAGAGATAGATAGATAGATAGATAGATAGATAGATAGATAGATAGATAGATAGATAGATAGATAGGTAGATAGATAGGTAGATAGATTGATAGATAGATAGATAGATAGATAGATAGATAGATAGACAGATAGATAGATAGATATAAGACAACACTACACACAAGTGTTCAATTTAACCCCACAATTTTCTCAGTGTGATGACAATCATGACAGACATAACAACAGCAATGAAAGCATATAGTCATTGATATAGGAGATAATGATTATTTCTCCAGTAGCCTAATTCCAAAAACTTTATTGAGCTTTAAAAAAATAATGATAATCACAATGACGCCGAATAGTATATATGTCTTGTGTCTCTCTATCGGGCAATCAAGCTTACAGTTTAAGTTACACTATTTTGTAGGCCTATACACATTTAAATTTCTAGAAGAAATTAAAAACAAATGGACACACAAAAATGCCGTAAAGCATACAGTATTATATCGTGGACATTACTGACGATAAAATAAAGTGCCTTTTATTCAAAGTTATAGAGTGCATACTAGAGATCGGTGTTGTCACGCTTGTGTTCGCCCTCATGACCCGCCCTATATACATATGCCATCTCCTAGCAGGTATGATAATCTAGCAAGGACAAACGCATTTACAAGTTGATATATACGAATGAGAACTTACCGATCTGTAGGCATAATTTCCAAGCTTGCACTTACAGGACACCCTAAGAATATCTACAATTCCGCTTTAGATGGTCCTTCCAAGCGTTTTATACCACATACAGAGCAGGTATGGTCGCTTGGTGTCCGTACATATAAGCGCAGTGCTTGATGCTAACAGCCAAAACGATTCATATATTTTTTTTCAAACATATGTCCGTATACGTGTGCTCAGGGGCGCAAATCCAGGGGACAGGGGACATGTCCCCCCCCCCCACGATTTTGAAGGTGGAGGACACAATAACAAATGTGCCGCCCCCCCCCCCCACGAATTGGCACGTGTTCATAAATCTGAGATATTTGGACTAAAATTGTTTCCGTTTTTTCGTCACTACCCCCCCCCCGCCGTTGAGCGAGTTTTCGTCGGTTGTCGTGACCAGGATAAATAATTTTAGACCTGGGATTTGGCCACGGATGAACATGTTATTTATGTACCCCCCCCCCCCCCTTACATTTTCCAAAAATGGATTTGCGCCACTGCGTGTGCTGAAACAGACTAGACGTACTTGGCCGAGATTAGATTAGTCGTTTTTGCAGGGTCTTTTTTTTTGGTTCTGTCCAAGCCCCGCGCTATTATATAGTCATCTGATGATATATTTGTGACAGACTGTAAGTATAAGAATGACGATGACCCTGACGTTTTGTCGATAACAATTACTGAAAGATGTTCGACCAATCATCGACAGACAGACACATTGAGTAGTAATTTGACACGAATACGCAATTTGCTTATTTCAAAATAGAGGAAGGGGGAATATCATATCGCTACTCCATGGCGAGGTGGCACTTCGACTAGGGTGGGGTGGGGGTGGGAAAGCGGTACACCCCCTTTTAAACTGGGTATTTCCACGTACAAAATTGCATCAAAATCGCATTTGGAAGAAACTGATTTTATATTGTATCAGTACATGTAAAAAGACAGGAGGCCGATTTTTTTATTCTGGTACTGATTCTAATAATGCCCCCTCACGTTTAAAGGCAAGGTCCATCTTGATGTCAAGTTGGTTTTAATAAAAGCAGAACAATGAGAGAAACATATTAATGAAAATTGGGCGAAAATCCACAAAAAAATAAGAGAGTTATGAATTTTTAAAATTTTAAATTTGTGACGTCACATGCGAGCAGCTCTCCCACTGTCATGCAATATAAATTCCATAAAGTGCCATTTTCTCAGAAAATTGAAAATGATGTTACCTGTGCATTCAATATATAATTAAAAACATTTCATACATACCTCTGTGACAAAAACAAAAACATTTCTATTATCATGAACCAATAAAAAGTGGCAATTCATAGAATAATATTACATGACATATGGGGAGCTGCTCGTATGTGACGTCACAAAATTAAAACTTTGAAACTTCATAACTCCGCTAATCTTCGGTGGATTTTCGCCAAACTTTCATTAATATGTTTCTTTCATTGTTCTCCTTTTATTAAAACCAACTTGGCGTCACGGCGGACCTTGCCTTTAACAGGAGAAGAGGACATAGGCCTATTATGAATGACCCCTGTAATCGAGTTAAATTTTACATCACATACAGGCATCCACACTTCTTACACAATTATGTTCACTAAGAAAAATCTAATGGAACCTCTCCCCACAAATAAAAAAACAACAACAACAATAATTGATGGAAATAAAAAGTCTTCATATAAAGCTGGGATTTTGAATAGCCCACTCAAACAAAAATGACAAAAGAGTGATTGTGATAATCGTGGAATATATATTGTCAATATAAAAAAATGAGAAAATGAAAAGGTGTCATTTACGCAATCTACAATTCTAAAATTCAAATTTCCACAAACTCAACTGTTATGTTGGGAGTTAAAGGGGGGGGGGGGTTTGAGAAGAGTAAGTATTGTAAGGTGAGAGGACTGTTTATGAGTAAACCAAGTAACAAAAGAGAAATAAGTAGGCCTACTGCGAAACAGCTGTAATTTTGCAATAGCTCACATAAACATGATGGTGATAACGACGACGACGACGGACAATGATGATAATGGTGGTGATGATGATGTTGATGATAATGACGATGATGATGATGCTGATGATGATGATGATGATAATGACGATGATGATGACACGGTTTAGGAGTGGTAGATAAGATATATACGACTTTTTAAAGTTGATTTGTTTTTTTAGCTTTTGCAAGAAAAAAAAATAGAATCAGTTGTCTGTATAGTCTAAATGACCTAATGGAAGGGTATAGTTCTTTAATCATCCGGGAGACTGTTTCGAATTTTAAGCCCCTGAAAATAATGTATTTTCGCTTTTCTTGAGACTGTCTAGTGAGGTAAGATATGGATCAATGGATCATTGTAGGAAATATACAAAATCGAATATACCTTGTATAGAAAAACTATCACAGTTGTAATAAGATATGAAAAGGTCTTTGATTGAAATGCAGATCTGATATTCATTTTTATTATAAATCTTTTTACTTAATCAGAAATAAGTGGTGTAGGGTGACTATGCTTTTTGTTGACGATGTTGTTGTTGGTGTGCAGGTTGTCCCTTAGTACACTCATGCTCATAATCATGGAATATTTTGTTGATACATAAGTTCTTTCTCCTATATCGTCCCAAATTTTCAAGACATGTGTTAATTTCACAAAAACGCAGTATGTGAAGCATTTTTTGGATTTCATGAGATGACTAAAGTAAAAACTAGAATACGTTTGAGCGTAATAACAATTATTTATTATTTTTTTGTAATCCACAAAAATCATGAAAAAGTATTAAAGTAATTAAAAAACAACGCAAAAGACTGATAAATTTTGATCTAATGTCATTTATCATTACATTAACATCAGAATTGTGTGTTACAAGTCTAATAACGCGCGTTTCATATCTCCCGGTTAAAAACGAACTAATTAACTAATTTTGTGATTAATTTATGGCAAATTATTAGTCGGTAACGCGTGGGACAAAGTTGCAAAATAGCTTGGACTTACCCTTGAACGGAAAGTCAATTCAACACAAAATCCTGTCGATTTGTGATAATTAGCATTTCTATAAAAGAAAAAAAGTCAAGACTCACAATCAGTGCAATTTCAACTTAAAACGTAAATTTAGTAAGACGGAAGTCCTTCATCTCTTCATTATTTTGTATATACATGTATTAATGTTAATAATTTATTATATATTTCTTTATTTATGTTTAGTTAATAACGTAATTATCTTGTATATATTAATTATTAGTTGTCTAATACATGTTCAATAGAATAATTAATTGAATAACGTAATTGATTTTGTATATAAATGTATTAATGTTAATGAGTTATTATATATTTCTTTATTTATATTTATTTAATAATGTAATTATCTGGTATATATTAATGTCAATAATAATTATATATTTCAGTATGCATTTATGATTTTCGTTTCTGTAAAGCGCATAGAGAGCACGGCTATATGCGCTATATAAAAACATTGTTATTATTATTATTATTATACAAAACTACTAAACGAGTTGACTGAAATGTAATATGATATAATCTACTGTAATATAAAATAACATAATTCTAATATTGATTTCAGGGTTTGCAAGAGTTTATCTCCAGTGTTCAGCGTGACACAACCTCGTTGAACCCTGGTCCAGTGGTAGACTCCAGACCAGTCTGTAACATCTCGGGATCACTCGGCAGTGCGTGATGTAAAATTGAGGGAAAGCAAGGAGGATCTGATTCACGTACATGTCAACTCTGTGGTTGGTTTTGTTGTAGTTACATGTATACAATTTGTTGTAGTTGTAGCCTTTGTTGTGTGTTTTTTTTTTTGTCTATTTGTACTTTCTCTGTATAGGAGATAATTTAGTAACTGTGAATGGATTGTATTTGAAATAAAGTTGACAATTTGTTTTTATCAATGGAAGAAATGACTGATATAATCAATTATTAATCACAATACTTCGTAATTTCTTGCCCCTTCAAAAATGTTTAAAAATATAGATAGATAACATGAATAATTATGAAATTAATGAACAAAATAAATTAATATATATAATAGAAAATAAATAAACGAATACATAAATACAAAAAAAATAATATAATTAAGTAAAACTAACTAAAATTAACAAGCATGAAAATTATTACTGAATTATGATTGCTGTGGCTATTTGGATTTATCATCAAACTTGGTGTTCTAAACAACTGAAATGCAAACATGCTTAATGATTTATAGTTTACATTAAATGATATCATGCTATTCTTGCTCTGAGTGTAAGGTGCTGGCTGCAGAAGAGCGGAAAAGAAAACAACCAGCACCACTCTTTTTCTGAAGGTTGGTTTTATTTTCATCCTGTGAATTGAATCTGTTGAAATAATGGGCCGTATTGTGATAACATACGGTGTATTGTTTGATAATTTTGTCCAAACCTTTTCTTTTTTTCAGAATGTACATATATGGATTCTTCCATCGAATACTTCTCCTGCTTACGAGTGACACAGTACAGCCGTGTCAGTAGAGACATCATCAAAGAAGCCAAAACTTGAGCAAATGAAACGTGAGTCTGAGATACTGAGAAACAACCAGCACCACTCTTTTTCTGAAGGTTGGTATTAAGGTTTCATTGTCATCTTCTGAATTGAATGTGTTGAAATAATGGGCTGCATTATCATTATATCGTTGTTATAACTATGTATCAATATAACGTATTATTATTGACATTCTGTCACCACTACCGGAACCACCACCACTACTACTACCACCACCACCACCATCATCGCCATCTTTATTATTATCATCAGTACCAAGATAATCATAACTTTCACCACGACCACCACGACCACCATCACTATTACCATTATCATCATATTATTATCACCATCAATACCACAACAAATCATTACCATCACTATTACCATAATCATCATCATTACCATCAGGATTATCATCATCATCATGATCTTCATCATTTCCATCATCATCATCAGCAGCAGCAGCAGCCCTGCAGCAGCATTAATAGTAGTTCTAGTTGTAATTGTAGTATAGCTTAGCAGCAACGAAAAAATGATACAATTTATTCATTTACTCTTTTATTATTTGATTGATTGATGACTGATTCAGGGGTGACGATACAGGGGCGGCCGCCCTTTTTTCAAAGTAAGTAAAATAACGGGGATTTTGCTGTTTGTCAGTTTTTCAAACATTTGTCCTCTTCCCCTAGTGTTGTTGATTTGGCTTGTCGGAAGCTGTTTGGTTTGTATAGATTTTTTTGGCAGGCAAAAATATTTTTTTGTTGCCGTCAGCCCCGTCTCCCCCCCCTCCCTCCCCTGCCCCTGGTGATTGATCATAAATATCAATTGATTTTAATTAATAAATGATTGATTGTGATGGAGGTTAGTGGAATTATATCATTACAATTGTCTTTAATATCTTTATTGCTGAATTTGTGCCAATTCTAAACTCAGTTCATGTGTTTGCGATTTTATAAAAAAAAAAAAAAAAATACACTGGTAAAAACAAACAAGGAAAACACAAAATAGATTTCAATCAAAAGTCATGAAAAGGCTGATCAATAACTACCTGACACATAAAACTGCTTATGTTTACTCAAAGATTAAAGAAATAGTACACCGTATATTAATTTTCCCACAAACTTTATCAACTTCAACCAATTTTATGTCCAATTCTTGAGAAAATATCTGTCCTTTGTTGTTGTTGTTTCTATCATTGAACACCTGGTGTGTTTATCTCCTTTTTTTTTCTTTACTCAGATATACCTTGGCAAGGCTCAGAGGACATGCCCAAGGTTCTCTGGCATTCCTCAACTCCACTGCAAGCCTGGACTCTGGCTCAGCGATGATCTCCATGCCCTCAGTCCCAAATGATAACGCCGTATATATCGAGCATGGCCGACCTAATTCCTGGGCTGGAATACATCGGGATCTGATGTTAAACTAGGGAGCTGTACCCGGGGAACAGTCTTCCTACGTCGACACGCTCGTACTGGCGAAGCCGTGGCCCTAAAGGTCATCAAACTCACATCTAAGGAAGTTCTGTCGTTTTTTCTGAAATGTAGTATTTTGAATAATGAGCCGTATGAACATTTCATGGTTATAGTTATATACCAATATAACTCTATTACTATTATTTGCATCTTGTCACTACCAAAACCACCATCATCTTCCTCATCACCATCATTATCATCATCATCACCACCATAGTCATCATCATAACTATCGCCACCATCGCCACCATCACCACCACCACCACCACCACCACCACCACCACCATCATCATCATCATCATCATCATCATCATCATCACCATTATTATCACCAGGAATCATCATCATCCCTACTATCTTCGTCACCAGGATTATCATAATTATCATCATTAATCGCACTTTTCGAAGTGTAGTAATAGTAGTAGTAGTAGTAGTAAAAGTAGAAGTAGCAGCAGCCCCCCAAAAATAAAATTACAGACTTTAATAATTAATCTAGTTTATTTCATTTATTTGTTTTATTTATTTATAATACTTGATTGATCGATTAATTAATCGATCGTTTGATTGATCGATTCATCTCTAAATTGATTACTAGCGATTGATTGATCGATTGATTTCTAAATTGATTACCAATATTTGATTGGGTAATTGATTGATTGATCGATTGATTTCTAAATTGATTATTAATATTTACTTGAATGGGTGATTGATTGATTGATTTGTTGATTGATTGATTGATTGATTGATTGATTGATTGATTGATTGATTGATTGATTGATTGATTGATTGATTAATTGATTGAATTTGATTGATGGATTATAGTGTTTGGTTGTGCGTTGTGGTAAGATTTGGTGGAATTATTGTCAATTTTATCTTTATTACCATGATAATCGGCAGAAACAACGCTTTATGTCCCGCCAAGTGACTAACATTAAGTGTCTTCCTCCTCCTCCTCCTCCTCCTTCTTCCTGATTCTTCTTCTTCTTCTTTCCTATCTTCTTCTTCTTTCTTACTTATCTCCTCTGCCTCTTCTCCGTCTACTCCTCCCTTCTCCTCTTCTCTCTTCCGTCTTCCTCCTTTGTTTTTATTTTCCTGGCTTCTAGCCATCTCTCCATTTTCCCTCTTTATTTCTCTCTTCTTCTATCTTCTTCTTCCTTCTTTCTTCTTCTTCTTCTGTCTTCTTTTTATCCTTCTTCTTTCTTCTTCTCGCAATAGCCACTGGGGAGCTGCCTCAGCGGTAGCGAAAACTTAAAATGTGCATCAAATGAAAGGCCATAGTTAAAATAACAGCCCCCAATACCATCAATAGCAGACAGAAGTAATGAAACACAACATGACG